>CABFOQ010020174.1:13878-34999 GCA_900660455.1 Gephyroberyx darwinii
AGTGGTGTGGACGATATTTGTTGGTTGTCTCCTGGTGTGTAGTGTTGTACTGCCTGGATTTGTTTTCCCTGAAGATGTAGGGAAGATGTGATGGGCAGTACACCCCCCGCGCCACCCCAACTCCAACCCACCCTCACACACACACACACACACACACACACACACACAAAGTAGAAGAACTGGAAAAACCTCATCTGTGATAACCAGCAATCCCTTTACGTGTGAATACACAAACAAACAAGTTTTCACACACACACACACACACACACACGCAAACACTCACCTTATTACACGGTGTATATTCCAGTATCTGCACCAAACATGATGGGGTAAAACTTTATTTGGCCAGAACCCAGACACGATTCTCAGTTATTATTGAATGCCAACAACAACACTGTTGGGAAGTAGAAGCTAACTCCCATAACCATGTAGCTTAGATTACCTCATTTCCAGGCAATCCAAAAACTGATTTGACTGCAGTGGCTGTGGAGGAGTTTGTGTTATTAACCTATTTTAACACCAGACTCCCTTAAGTCCAGCATTTTGAATGCTGCATGAAGCTTCAATCAGACCACGGCCAAATAGTTGTCAGCAAATAATTCTTAGTGCTTGCTTTAACCTACCTGCAGTACCAGATGGGTGGGGTTGGCTTAGCTGACACCTGAAATCCTATAAATACCCCTCTGGTCCTCAAACTAGGTTAAAACAAGTACTAAAAACTATTTGTAAATACTATTTGACACAAGTCTGGCTTCATTAGGAAATATTTCTGTCAAAGAAAAGATAGATGACTAAACTATTCATTGCTGATGGGACAGTTGGCAAGTCTGGTGCAATATCCATTAGTGGATAACATATCATAATATCATATCAGAGCTCTATCCATCAGGATGAGCTGGCTTTGATTCCTCACAGAACAAATGTTGCTGCTAGATTCATTCCAATAAGTAGGAGCTTGGAGGGTTGTTGTCTGGCCAGTCTGCAAAGTTTGAAACCATCATTATTTTCAATGTTGACCACAAACCTAGCCCTGACCTTCCACAGAGACAACAAAACAAAGGATTGTTTGTGATCAGCAATTTTTGAGGATTTTTTTTTAACCTTGACACGAGGTGGAGAGATTCTATATGTTGGTTTGTCTGTTGCCATTGTTGTTGGTCTCTTGGCTATCATGCCTGTCTTACGTTGTGCCTTCGGTTGTAATAACTCTGTTGGAATGGAGGAGGAGAAATTCCATTGCTTCCCGAGTGATAAACATGACTGTTAACTAGTGGCTATTAGGAGAGATCAGTGGCTACCTAGTTGTCAGTGTCTCAGATATTATACTTGGATAGTACATTCATGAAGATTATTATTACAGCTGTCAACAAATCAACACAAACCCACAAGAAGTCAAAAATGTATCATTTGTGGCAGGCATGATGATTTCATATCCTGGTTCCTGGTTCATAATAATGAATATATTTGCCATATTGATTATCAGTAGTAATCCTGGTTCATTATTATGAACCAGGATTACTACTGATAATCAATCAGTCATATATTGGCCTGTGACATTATAATAACGTTTCTAGCTGCCAGTCAATTCGTATCATAAGCTATAAAGCACATTAATATAGGGGAGAGTGACAACATACTGAGCCCTGACTACGTTGGTTAGCTTAACTGCTCGGTCATCAGGAAGTTTTTCTCCAAAACTGCTTTTGGATAGTTCCCTGAAGTGAAACACTGAAGTGCATCGGTGCTTTTGTGTGCCTCGAGGGTTTCGCCGGATTAAGCTAGTTTTTAATGGTTCAGTTTATGGCTCAGCCAGAAAGTGAAAACTAGTTTGGAGAGCTTCATTTTGGCAAGAGTTTTGGCAACTGTTGGTTATTACTGGGTGAGTTGAAGCCTTATTCCAGCCCAATGAAAGCTGCCCTGTTCAAGGTGAACCTAAGGTCAGTTGGTGGTGGTGCCAAAAGGCCTCAAGGGTCTGCTTACCATATGTCACTATGTAGAATGCATCTCAGTTACACAGTGTGGGGCTTTTTGAAGGGTAGGACTGAACCCACCTCTTCAAAAATGTAACTTGGTGATTTCTCAGGTTTTTCAGGATTGCAGATGTCTTTTTTCCTACTTTCACACATATCTGATGATGGTGCAATATCTTTAGAATTAAGAAAAAGTCTTGATAGACTGCATAGAGACACACACAGGCCTTTCAGAACATTTCCTAAGAACCACCACACTTGAGAAATGTGGCCGTAGCTACAGTGGGTTTCACTTACCCAAACAAAAACCGTTGCTCTATGGAAATTGCTGTTGACTCTCTTGCCCCCAACTGCTTGTTTTGTAGATTAAGATTTTCTTTTCGTTTGAGTGTTTTTCTACTTGAGCTGACTGTTGTTGTGAGAGCCTGGGAGACTGTGTGTGTGTGTGTGTGTGTGTGTGTGTGTGGCACTTAAGGGCTGAGCTGTCTCCGTGTCCCAATGAGACACAGTACTGGCACAAACTTCCAATTAGGGCTGTGATATGTGTCTTTGTGTGTGTCTGTCTATTCTTCTTCACCAATCTCTATGTTTTTCTTTTTCCTCTCTGCGTGAATTAATGTTTGTGTGTGAGCGTGTGTGTGTGAGCGTGTATGTACGTTTAATAAATGTTGACTGAATTGCCTCATCCCCCAAAGACCAATCTGTGAAAACTGCCCTAATGTAATAAATCATGAAATTAGTCTTTTTAATTGGTATTGTTTGATGTGATGAGTACCATGTGTTTCAATTACCCCACTCATTTTCCAATTAAGCACACCACATTGTTCCCTATTGGGACTGTCACAGTGAACAATGCACTGATAGATTTCTAGAACAGTCTGTCACCATCAAGGCATCTCTGAGTGGGTGAATAAGGGCCGCTCGCCATCAAAGTATGATGTGTGTGAGGACTTAAATGATTTTTGATTTGTGTGAGAGTGAGAGAAAGATAGAGAGAGAGTTATATGTGCAGTGAGGTGTATGTGTGTGTGTGTGTGTGTGTGCGGGAGCGTATACACAGTTTGCTAGGAAGCATATGACGGACGGCGACATGCAGGAGGCGGTCGAGTTCACCGTCAACCCAAATGTTTCACAAATGTTTCACAGTGGCACGGTAAAGATTAAATTAAAACAGATTTGGAAACTGTTTTGATGCTTAGGTCTCCGTTTCACAAAACGTTGCGGTGAAAGTTACGGGTGTCATCTAAACTTTGATTTTGACACTGTTGGCGCAGGCCGTCGTATCCGCACCTATTCAACGTCCAAATATTTGCTGGGTTTAATTATGATTTATGAAAAGGGCATCAGTGAGCAAGCATGCCCTTTACTGACGTACTTCGGCGATGATATATCTGTGTTTTCATTGATTGGCTGTTAAATTACCCCCTGCCAGGCTTGCGAACGCAACAGGGCTGTTTGGGCAGCGAGGGCAGCTCTAATGATAGAATAAGTGAGGCTGCCACGTCAAGGCTGCACAGTCGTAACCGCTCCACCTCTTCCCTTTGTCTTTCTCTCACTCCATAACTCTTAGCTTGTCTCCGTATCTACCACGCCATCCGGTTCGTCGTCGTTTAAACCTTTCCCCTCTCGTCCCAACTTTCCTGACTCAAAGCTGACCTCTGCTAGTTTATCCTACCCCGAGCCCCGCCCCTCCTCCTTTATGCATGTTTGACTTTACTGTAAACATTAGAATTGGGAATATTGCGATGTCATTTATTGACACTTTTTAACTACCCTGCTTACTTGTTAAATGCACATTATAGTGAAAAACCTGAGCTCTCATTTTCACCACCTCTCATTTCTGTTCTGTCTCGACAACTTTCACATATGAAGCTCTCAAGTATTGTTCTCTCTTGTCATCTATGTCCCTCTTTAGACTCGCTCTTGACTTTCCTTTTGGTTTATTACGTCACCAAGTTAAATTATCATCTATTTTACTGTGAAAGAACTGTCAGATGATGACAAGATGATTGACTGGGCAAATTGTGGGACGTTAAATAACAGTAGGTACCTTAAATCCGTGCTTGACAAAACGCTTACGGTCTGAATCCTCTACATTTCAGCTCTATTGAACGATGAACTTCAGATTATTATTGCTTTCAACCAGTCCAACTCTTTCCTCTCGGCACTCCTGAACGTACATTCCATCACACTCCTCAATAGACGGGGAGAGATTTCATCAACTGGTCTATGCAATGTGTTGTGATAAAAGTCACGATTGATTGAATTTGTTTGTCTTTATGTGTTTCTCATGTTTCCATGTATTTCTACGCATGATGGCACTTTCCTGTACTCAAACAGACCATAAAGTAATCTAATCTGAATCTAATCTAACTCTACAATGAACTGTCCATTTTCCACCTCTGTGTACATTCACCGGATGCTTCATAGAAAGGTTTCCTTTAATATATACATTCATACCACTCAAGGGGCCAGACACTTTTATCTCGCTATCACCATCTGCTCAATAGCACATGATCCAAAGGCCCGGGCATTTAACCCACATATGAACATGATGCACCGTATGGCTGTGTAGATGCACATGACATGGTGTTTCACCTGGCTGAACCACTGACCCCCCCACCTTGCTTCCTGCCTGTCGTTTCCTAGGCAATCCACTCGGTTGCCTGGCACCACGAGGGCAAGCAGTTCATCTGCAGTCACTCAGATGGAACTCTGACCATATGGAACATCAAAGGCCAGGGCAAGCCCATACAGACAATCACGCCACACGGTAAGGAAGTGGGGACACACACACACACACACACACACACACACACACACACACACGTTTCCTGACCATACTTGTGTGGATATTCCACTAACTATGGAATATTCAAGAGAACCCTTCATAAGGGCCAATTCACTTTCAAATGAACCATTTTAAGAAATTAATTTTCTTTGAAATCCCCAAATTGAAAAACTTTTCACACATCATATCTAGGATGAAATAAAGGAGGATGAATGGTCTATCGTTAGCCAGACAAGAGCAGCTTGCTTGATTGAACTGACCCGCTCTGATCGTGTCTTTGGTCTTGCACCAGGAAGATTCCCTAAGAACCTTCATCCATTCCTCATTTCAGTCAAAGGATTATTGTCTCCAGTCGTGTCTCGCCTGTGTTTGGCTTACTGTTTGTGTCCGTACACGCCTGCATTATTGCCAGCGCTGTGTTTATTCCCAGCATAAAGCAAGTCTGCTCTTTTAAAGATACATTTTAATCCATACTCCCCTTTTTTCCCGTCCACACCTACTCATCCCACAGAGCAGAGTTTCACAATGCAACCAGATGAAGGACTGCAGGAAATAGAGAGAGACGAATGGACATTAGGGAGAAAGAGACAGGAACAGAAGGAGACACAAAGGGAGAGGAAGTCAATGAAAGGAAACACTTTTAACCAGTTTCTCAAGCTGGTTGTGTGTATAGGGGACTGGAGAAAGGATAATTGGTTGTTTCTCCCACTGCTGCATGCAGAATTAGTTTGGTATTAAATGGGCAGGTTTAAGTAAGGCTTATAAGTCCCCTTTTAATTGTCTTTTAGATGTGTGTTATTAAGATGTAGTTGTTAAAAGTAGTTCTTGGGGCTCACTCTGACTCTATAATAGTTTAGATAAATTCAGACACATAATATGAATGAACTCCAAAATATGCACAGGCAGGCATACATATGATGGATGTGTGAAAATCACTCACGTGGTCCTCCCTTGAAGTTTGGATAGATGGATACTGTAAATCAACCATGAACCTTCCTCCTTCTTTGCCTGTCTCTTTCTCCGCCTTTGTCTTTCTCTCTGCCTCTCTCTCTCTCTCTCTCTCTCTCTCTCTCTGCTCTCTCTCTCTCTCTCTCTTTCTGATGGATTGCCTTTTGTCATTATCTGGCTCCTGTCCAGAGCTGCATTTTAACTGCTTTTGGAAAAAAAAAAAGAAGAGAAGCGGGAAGAGATGGAGGAAAGGAATGGAGGAGAGGAGGTAAAGAGGGAGTGAATTGGCAAGCTCAAGTAAGTTCTGTTTGTCTGTTCTGTTTTAGGAAAACAGCCCAAGGATGGGAAGAAGCCAGAGCCTTGTAAACCCATTCTCAAAGTGGAGTACAAGACCACAAGACCTGGGTAGGGTCTCACACACACACACATTTTCAGGCAAAAGACACACCAGGTTTTAGAATAAAAGCAAACTGAAACCCTAGTTGCACAGGGAGTGAGGGTTACAAATGTATGTACCTTCAACTGGGAGCTGTCCAGTACAACACCAGCTCTACTCCTTGGATTTTCCCAGTCAGTCCAGGGATTACAACCAACAGTTACAACTTTTCCTCTCTAACTATTAGGTTACCACAAGATATGCACATACAGTATGAAGCATATTAAATTTTTACATCTGTGCTTTTGTGTGTGTGTGTGTGTGTGTGTGTGTGTGTGTGTGTGTTCAAGGGAACCCTTCATAATCCTGTCGGGCGGTCTGTCTTACGACACGGTGGGCCGGCGGCCTTGTCTGACTGTGATGCATGGGAAGAGTACTGCTGTGCTGGAGATGGACTACCCCATAGTAGACTTCCTCACACTCTGTGAGACACCATACCCTAATGGTATGCCGTCCTGTGCATGCGTGTGTGTGTGTGTGTGTGTGTGTGTGTGTGTGCTCATTTTAGTATGCTTGCCTGTCTGTGTGTGTGCTTGTGATTCATGTCTGAGAGTGTGTTTGCGTGAGCTGTCCTGTCTATGAGAGCGCTTTACACTGAACGTCTGTTTGCTTGTCTTTGTGTTCGTGTGTTCCTGTAATAAATATGAAATTTCCCAAGGGAACTGAACCTACTCCGGTTTCATTATCCAACACAGTGAATATTAGGTTTTCATTTCATCTCTTTGTACACAATAGGCATACAATTTGATTCAATTATTCCCATCATTTCTATATTGAGGAGTCAACAGCTCAAATAACTTTGAGTAGAGCTCTGCGGTATAAATTCTGGTGCGGCGTTTTTCTGGGAAAAGGATTAGTGAGTACGCTCGTTATGTAACGTCGGTGGCTTTGCGTCGGGTCGCTGGCGACCTGATGTCACCATCTCTTGATTTTCATCTGGTAATGGACATTGCTGCGTCTGCGGAGAGGCCGGATTACACAGTGCCGATCTGTTGTGGCGTGCGTGTGTGCAAGCTTAAATCAGTGTTACTGGTGGAGGAGGATGATAAGCCACGATGATCAGTGCAGATGATGTGACGTGTGTTGTGTAGATCAAAGAGCGAGTGCACACACATTTGTTTGACACACGTACTGTAAAGGCAGACAAACTAGCAGAGGTAGTCTTTGGTATTGAAAATAATAGAGGCGTGAACCGCAGCTGTTTGTGGTGTCTTCCTATTTTTTGACTAGTTAGTTAGTTTGTCACATAACTTTGAGGATAATCAGCAGCGAAAGTGAGGCCCGACAGACAGAGAGCAGAGACGAGTTGCGTAACACCACTCAAAAGCATGAGAATCACTTGCCCAACGTCTTGAGAGGAGTGAAAGGACAGAGGGGGAGAGATACAGCGACAATGACTGGTACACTCAGTGTGTCTGTTGGCAGTGACAGCCTGGGACCGCCCAACCTAAGACTGTCTCATCCACTCACCACCAGGTTACAAACCATGCACACACACACACACGTATGCTTACAGTATATTCAAAGGCAAGATGTGGCGGCGAACGCTACTCGGGCGCAGATGTGTTCTCAGATCCCAAAGAAAAGAGGTCAATAAATAAGGCTGTGCTTTATTACCTGCGGCAGACAAACCTTTTAGAGCAGCGGGAAACTTTCATCGCTCTCCCCTCCCTTACCTCTTGTCAAGGTGCCTTTTCAGCAAAGCATTTAACCCCCAACTGCTCCAGTGGAGGTGTTTAGTGTCCGACAGCAGAAGACTGATTGTACCGGGCAGCTCCCAGGTATGAATCTGTGTAACGGTATGAAAGTGAAGCAGGACGGCGCTGAAAAACACCGTGCATTCTCCACAAAACCTTCCCTGATGTAATAAAGAACAAAGCATTTCTGTTGGTGCTGTTAAAAGCGCTTGATTTTTCTTTTGATGTTGTGTGTGAAACCCTGCTTGACTTCTGTTTATCTGAACCGATTTTTTTGTGCGGTTGGACGGGCCGCCAAGCTGCAGAGTGCTGCCCTGTAGCTGACTTGACCTGTGACCTCCCTGTGGAGGGGAGGCGAGCGAAAAGAGAATTTCCCTACAGAGATCAATAAAGTATCGCATTATTATGTAGGACCGTGTAGTGCTTTCATCAGAGCTTTATCATTATCATTTTAAAGTGAAATAGGAAATCATAATCCCAAAACACATCGGTAGGAATATCTAACCGGAGCGGTATCCCCCACGGTTAGAAATCACACAGATTGATTCTTGCCCTCGCGTCTTCGAGGCGTAGATATGATTATAACATCCTCCATGTGAAGTCTTCCCTTGTGGTTTGTGGGTTTCAGATTTCTCTCTCCAGGAACGACGAGACCACGAGAAGTCTGGTGTGATGAATGACTTGTCTCGTTTTGTTTTTCCGTGCAGATTTCCAGGAGCCTTACGCCGTAGTAGTCCTTCTAGAGAAGGATTTAGTGGTGATCGACCTTGCACAAAATGGGTAGGCCTGACATCTTGACTTCCTTTGTTTCTTACACATGGGCTAAAATACCACAGGTGACATATTATTGCTCTATACAGCTCTAGATTTCATACAATGATAAAGCATGCTCTCATAAATTTCACTTTATAGTCAACGTTCAGCTTATTGAACCATCAAACACACAGGAATGATCGGGACAAACTAGTGAGGAACCAGATCAGTGTAGCCATGAATGACCCAGCCTGTGTTCTCCTGTTCCCAGTTACCCCATCTTCGAGAACCCCTATCCTCTGACTATCCACGAGTCTCCCGTGACCTGCTGCGAGTACATCGCCGACTGCCCTGTGGACCTCATACCTGCACTTTACTCTGTTGGCTCGCGGCAGAAACGACAGGGCTACAGCAAAAAGGTACTGTATGGAAGGGCTCTATTTCACAACAGGATTTTGCCGCGCAACACCTTCCCTATGCACACGTATACACACTCTACCCGCTTGAATCTACTTGACGGGAGAACACACCACACGCTTAGCTGCCTTTTCATTTATTGTGACAAAAAAACTCATTGATTGAGAACAACAACCCCGCCCTCTTCATCTTCAAGTGATAATCTTTTTAATCTCGTTTTTCTTGATTGTTTTTGGTGTTTTGCACTCAACAATAAAGTGCCTAAGTGCCTTTTTAGCGCTCTTCCCTTCCTCTGAGCAACTATATTTACTATATTTCTCGTGTTGCCGTGGAACTCATTGACTGTATACAATATGATATCAGCTAATCCTCCTCCTTCTCCCCTGCACACTTCGTCTCTTCTCTCGCTCATGTGTGATTCATGACAGACCTCCTGCTCTCACAGCCATTATGTATGCCTATGTTCTTTCCCCTGTCACCTTGTTCTAGCTTTTTGTTGGAAATGTCAGCATGTACTGACCCAGACTGGCTGCCTGGCTGCTGTTTTTGTTAAGAAAAGACCGGGCCGAGCTGTAGGAGGGCATTCTCATATAAAGATCACCATTGAGTCATCCCGGTAACCTTTGTAATGCGTCAACGTGTTCAAAGCCAACCTCCCCCCGACCGCCGCACGTGCATGCGCTCTCTGACACAGACACACTCCTTGAAGCACATGATGTATATATGCAAAAAGCCCAGACAAGCGTACAGAGAGTTCCTTGCCCTTTTCCCCCCCGTGCACACTCAAATACGACATGCGCA
Source organism: Gephyroberyx darwinii (assembly GCA_900660455.1). Taxonomy (NCBI): domain Eukaryota; kingdom Metazoa; phylum Chordata; class Actinopteri; order Trachichthyiformes; family Trachichthyidae; genus Gephyroberyx; species Gephyroberyx darwinii. The sequence goes on from CABFOQ010020174.1 coordinate 23,692, forward strand.
GAGCCGAGCGTTATTCATCTTTTTCTAGAATGCATCTGTCATCTACAGTGTCCCACCCTGCTAGGAATCTATTGTACTCTCTCTTTCTCTCTCTCTCTCTCTCTCTCTCTCTCTCTCTCTCTCTCTCTCTCATTCTCTCTTACTCACTCTCATCCAATGTGTGTTTGTTGTGTCTATCCAGGAGTGGCCTATTAGTGGTGGAAACTGGGGTCAAGGCACACAGAGCTACCCAGAGATCATCATCACTGGGTAGGACAACACTGATTTCATTACCCGTTATTGTCTCGGTGCAATTCTACTATTTTCACCTCCCCTATCCCATCAGGTCAGTACAGAATAGGAGCCCCTCCAGAAATATTGAATGTATGTCTTTATATATTCCAATCATGTAGACTTTCCTCCATTTTGATGTTTATTATCCAGCTTTAAGCTGTCAACTGGGAAAAGACAAGGAGAGGAGGCATGTTTAAAATAATACATGCACTGAGGAAATGACATTGAGGAATGGGTTTGGCAGTAGGAGGGTCTCTTTCCTCCTCTCTCCTCACCCCTGGACGCCAAATTACTATTCCGTCCATGTTTCTGTCTGAGATACTGCCACAGCCTGCAAAATATTTCTCCCCCTGTCTCCCAACTCACTCAGCTGAAATGGCAAAAAAAATGAAGAGCGAGAGGGAAAAAATGACACCAAAAGTTGTTTTTTTTCCTGCTTGTCACTTCTACAATCCTGTGAATACTCATGACTATGGAAAGATGGAGTTCATTAATGTTTAGGTGATCATTCCCGGAGATGACCAGCCTACCTACTGATCATCTCCTGGTTAAACAAACTTCCCAGGCACAAGTTGTAAAAAGAAGATCAATCCAATCCCTGTGGGAGAGAGATTTAGGGCGGCAGTAAACATTCCCTGGACAAATAAAGACTAAAATATATGTTTTGTGTGTGATTAAAATCTACGATGGCTCTATGATGGTTCTGTCCCAGGGGAGCTTTACTGATGAATCTCTCTGCATCTTTCAATGCTAAACACTTTTTATTTGTTAAACAATTGGAAATTCAGAGTTAGAAATTGGATCTCTGGATGTGCACAAGAGCAGGATTCATGTATATACCAACGTATCCTCTCTCTTCTCTACTTCTCTCTCATGTTTTTTTTTCTGTCTCGTTTGAAATTCCAGGCATGCCGATGGAACTGTGAAGTTCTGGGATGCCTCTGCAAGTAAGTTTGCCAAACTGGAAAGTTTTGTTGATGCTTTACTGCGATTTCCTCGAGCTTAGAGCGCAATATTACCTCTTGATGGCACAGATTCACTATATCCGTTGTCTCTATATCCCTGGATTTCAACTGATCCTTCATTCCTTCTTTCCCAGTAATGCTCCAGGTGCTGTACAAGCTGAAAACAGCCAAGGTGTTTGAGAGAAGCCGGTCCAAGGAGGACAAGGGCAGCATGGAGGTGTCGGACGAGGACCCGTTTGCCATTCAGATTATGGCCTGGTGCCCTGAGAGCCGGATGCTGTGTGTGGCCGGGGTCTCGGCCAACATCATCATCTACCGTTTCAGCAAGCTAGAAGTTACCACCGAGGTGGTGCAGGTGGGTAATGTGGTCAAGATACAATTTCTTCATGGGGGGAAAACCCATTTATGTCCCATGCTCTATTATTGACATACACACACATTTGAACTCTGTAGCTCTCTGTAGAGAATTATACAGATTCTTTGTTTGTCATGAATTGCCCGTAGCAATCTCCCAATGCTCAGGAATCTTCCTCTCACTACTGTTTTAAGATTATAAGACATAAACCTCCTAGTGCACGCACACACACACGCACACACACACACGTACATTCTCGCAGGGTTGTATAATCTGCCTAGTCAAAGGCAGTATGGTTACCATGCCAACAGACAGAGCAGTAAACAAGCTAAGCTAGAGATGGTAAGTGGTTATGGGGGTGTGATGGGAGTCTGTGTCTAATGTCATAAAAACCATGCTGTTTTGTGTGTGTGTGTGTGTGTGTGTGTGTGTGTTCACATATTACAAGTGAGCAGGTATATGCGTGTGCCTTTTACTTTGTATTTTTATTTTGGCAACATCTTGGGTGATAAGCTCCACTGCTGTGGTGTTTTTCCACTTCCCTCTAGTGATCTCTTGTCAATCAAACAGTGTGGTCTTTTTTTGTTGTTTGAGCTTCTGTAGGTTGCACCCCTTTCTTTGTCTGTTCAGCCACGGTTGCCATCGCTGCTCACGCACACTACCCAGTTCTTCTATTTATTCCCAGCAAACCATTAGTGCTGCTGCTGGAAACATAAAAGGCATTCCTATGCAGCAGAGGGACCCCTCATAGATGTTCACAACAGCAAATGTAAAGGCTTTCATGAACTGAGTATAGGCTGAATCACTGTTGTGATTCATTTCAATCGGCGATGGAGAGTCGCAAAACAGTCGCTATTACTTTAAGTGCCTTGCAAAGCATCTTGGCAGAAGTCGTTGAGGGAGGGGCAGTACTGCTCTTTCACTTTCCCAACCACTTTTTCCCGGGCCGGCGCAGGGATTTGAACCGGCAAAACTGAATGTGAGAGAGAGTGATTGTTGTCGCATCTGTCAGAAAATTTCAGGCGCTATTTCTGTGCCCTAGGTAAGTGACTGGGGTGTCAGTCAGGGCTAGATATGCAGTGGTGGTGGTGAGCTGTAATTAGGGGAACAGCCTCTCGTCGCATGAGGCCAAACGCCAATCTGTGACCTTAGAGAAATGAAGGAAAGGAGAAGGAGAAGGCTGGAGAAGTGCGAGAGATGGAAGGAGAGCACCGATCAGTCTTCTCTCCCACATGTCAGCGGGGCTAATGAGACTGCCAGAATGCAAAAGAGAAGCGCCTATGGCCCCGCACACACACACACACACACACACACACACACACACACACACACAGTTCCTGTCATCACACTCTGTGACTATTTCCGTCCATTGAAAAAAATATGAAGAATCTATACCACATAATCATTCTCTCTTATAAAACTGTGCTTCCTACTCTGTGAATGTGTGTGTACATGTGTGTGTGCTTGCTTGCATGTGCGTGTTGCCTCCCGCAGTTACTAGAGGTGCGTCTGCAGTACGAGCTGAACGACACAGAGTCTCCAGACGGCGGAGGTGGAGGGGGGGACCAGACACCAGCCTTTCCCACCCCCGGTGCCTCCCCCCAGACGACTGGCCCGTCCTCACACCCCTCCACCATCAGCAACAACTCTGATGGAGGCAACATGCCCTGCCTCAAGTATGAAACACACACACACAGAAGCGCACACACACAAACTCTCATGAGCACCAAGATCGCTTGCACTCATACGCACTCATATACACAAGAGTCTTGCCTTTTTGCCTCAAGCACACTTGCGCAGGCAGTCAGCACCTCAAGCGTTCTCAGCCGCAGCCTCCTCCCTCCTCCCACTGCAAGCACTCCTGCCAAACCCTCAACACTCACGCAAAGATGACATGCCTCACGACTGCAGCACTTGTCATTCACTTTCTGAAACATTTTTTTTTTTCTTCTCTCTCTCGCTTTCTGTCTGTCTCTGTCTCCGGCGCCCCCTCCCCCTCCTTTTCGTCTCGTTCTCTGCAGAGTGCGCAGTGCTCCTCTGAAGCAGTCTCCGGGTTACCAGGTGGAGTTGGTGGTCCAGTCAGTGTGGGTGAGTGGAGAGCCTCCTCAGCAGATCACCAGTCTGGCGCTCAATTCCTCTTATGGCCTGTAAGTATGCACACAGTGAGATCCAAGTCAAGGCAAAAGCTCAATGGTAGTCCTTACTTGAAAGTTCCTACTAGCTCGGTTTAGTAAACTCATGAACTGGTTTATCTATATCTTCTCTTTCTCTTCTTTCACTAAAATTAAATGTGAGTGTTGACGGGGTTTACTAGGTGAGGTTTTATATAGAAACTCAGTAGGAGGATTTCTCTGAATGCTTTCCTGTCACTGTAAATGTTTGCGGCAACTTTTCTTCTTCTCTTCTTCTGTCCATACGGTGTAAATACAGACTAAAAAGTACTAAAATCTATAAAGATGACCTTATAAAGTTTGTAGAGGCAGACCAATGTGACCCCACAGTCCAAAGTGTTACGGACAGGCGTAGCAGCTGTAAACTTTATGAAGTGTTTTGGTCTGGACTCCGTAAACAGCCTCTCTATTCAAGCTGCCAAACGGGGATGTGAGTCTCTTTGATATGATTTACCTCCTAACCCTGCTCAGGGCTAGAGTGACAACCAGCCTTGTCAACACAATGTATGACTGCCAGGAAATTTAGGAGACTTCAGCTGCTTTCTGCTCTGACTGTATTTCAGCTCCTAAACCAAGCCCTGCTCTTTTCCTCTTCTTGTTTTTCGGACGCTTTTCTCTCCGCTACTTCCACTTCCTCCCTGCCTCCGTTCCCCCCCCAGTGTTGTATTTGGCAACAGTAACGGTCTGGCGGTGGTGGACTACCTCCAGAAGACCGTGCTGCTGAACCTGGGGGCGGTTGAGCTGTATGGCTCCAACGACCCGTACCAGAGGCAGCCCCGCTCACCGCGCAAGACACGCCAGCCCTCCGGAGGTAAGGCAGAGCATTCTCCGGCTATACCTAAAACATCAACGGGGAAATGTCAGGTTTTGGTGTCAGCCCTCCAGAATCAAAGAGCAAGGGCTTCTTTCTGGACTCGTAGAAGTAGATGAGGCAAGTTGACGGAAAACACTTTGCCATAGAATAACTCCTGGAATGAACATCGCAGTGTAGGAGGTACCGCGGGAGGATTTTTCTTCTAAGGTTTCGGTTAACATCTGAGTTTATGATGGGATTCTGCCAACAACCAACAGTAGGACTCTACTCTCTGACTCTGATTAAGATCATGAGCGTGCATAGATACAGTCTATACTCCAAATTCCAAGGAGTTTGGGAAACAATATTTTAACAGAGAAACAGAATCTTTCCTGTACACAGGAATCCTGACTTGATTCATAAGGTTGATACAAGACAGAGCAACTGGGCAGTCATTTTTGTGCTCTTTCCATCTCTTTGTCTATCTGTCTATGTCTCTCTCTATCTCTCACACACACACACACACACACACACACACACACAGCCTCACACGCCCATCCTTTTTCCACACTTTGACACTGCAGCATCATGGTAAACTTGACAGATAACAAGAGGTAGAGCACTCAGTATGGACACACTGCCACCCGGTGTTAGATAATGACACTGCAGCCACAAAGATGATGCCGCAGTGGCACGGCTGTGTACCTCCCATAGTTCAGCAACAGTTTGGTGGAGAAATTACGAAGGTGTGTGTGTGTGTGTGTGTGTGTGTGTGTGTGTGTGTGTGTGTTTTTGAAGGATTTATTTATTGATGGTTGTTTGTGTGCAAACACATGCATATGAAGACATGCACACACATATGCTCATTTACATATGCACACACGTGCACCCGTGCACGCACACACAAACACACACACACACACACACACACACATGACATTTGGTGTCTTTGAATGGTAAGCAGTGGGCTGGCACCTGTCAGAGCTTGGCGAGCGTAAGCAGTAATCAGGCGTCCAGCTGTGCTTCTCTGCCAACCGGGACTGCTGTCTGCTCGGCTTTCTGCCTCACAGGACAATGTCACACAAACACACACACACACACACACGCACATATTGAAAATATGAACCTTATTCCAGATAAGAATTAAAGGAATAGAGTTTCTGGGGGACTGGCTAGTTGGTAAACTTACGCGGGTGCTACATGCTAACACTTAAGCATTCACTATGTTGAGTGATAGCAGGCCACTAGCATTATCTAAAAAGTCAGAAAATGAGAAGTTGTAGCAGCTCTAGTGCTAAAATGTAAGTCATTTTAAATGATATGCATCTCATTTTGTTAGTTTTGTGATTGCTAAAAATTTACACAAAATATGATACAAAAGTAAAATACTGGTATGAAGTTCTAGAAACTACTTTCCCTGTGGAAAGGTCTCTGTTCCCGCAAGACTGTGATTTGTTTTGTTTACATAGGCAGTGACGGGTGGCGGGTGACGGGAGACTGTGTACAACTAAAAATCACTCTTGCCTGAAATAGTTAAAAAAAAAAATAATAACCTGCAGCTACATCAGCTACGTTGAGTTAATGATATTTCATTTTTTTAATTTATGAATCTACATGCCGTATAATAAAAACAGCTAACAGCTGTTTATTACTTAAAGGTCAGTCTTCTTACTTTGGATAATGCTAGATGCCTAATATCATTCACCATTGTGTATGCTAAAGTGTTAGCATGGAGCACCTACTGGGGACACGTGCATGATTTTTCACTCAACGGATAAGTTTATTCTCCCCAAAACCTCTTAAGAGGTAGTTACACTCTCAAGTCCTTTGAAGTGGCAGTGCATAATAAAATGGGATAAAACAGTTACGCCTGCATAAAAGAAACACCCGCAGTGATTCTTTCTGACTTGCGACATTGTTTTGGAGTCATTTGGAAAACAGGGTGCAATGATTTGTACGATCTCTGCTGCAGGTCTGTGCGACATCAATGAGGGGTCGGCCACATCAGAGGACCGCTGCAAGTCCCCGACCTCAGGTAACATGTCCTTCAGAGCCATGCGGAAAAAAGGGGGAGAAATATAACAATGCAATTAATACAGTGAAGCTAGAGGGGAAAACCTACACAGTGAATCAGTCCAGAACAAATGTGTCTTTATAATAGCATTTATTTGATGTACATTACCTTTGAGTCAGGGAGGAGCATTGTTAAAGGAAGAGGCTTTATTTTTCTGAAGGGCCTCTACTCATTGAAAATGTTGCTCACCAAAGTACAAGAAAATATGGAAGGTTTTTTGTTGAACAAGATTACTAGGGTATTGGCTGTAAACGCATCCAATCTCTGTGACTCTAAATTATGACAGCTTAGAATTATAAATTGAATTGAATCGTTAAACAAAAACTCTGCAGTCTTGGAGGGAAACTCATTAATTCACATTAAACGGGGGTATTAGTGAACAAGAAAAAGTTCAATTTGAGGGGCCTTGGGGATTTCCAAGCATCTTCCCTAATCGCGTAATTGTGAATTGTGTTTCTACGATATAATTCGGTGGCTTGCCGAGATGTGAATTAGCTTCTGTCTAGGATTTCAGATCTCTAGACATTGTTTTTCATTTGGATGTTTATAGCTGTCTGGGTGTCCTGCACTGTAGCAGATCTTTCCAGACCATATCACTTTAAGGAGTATCCATATCAGTGGATGACCAATTCTAAACTTGGTTGTAATGCATTAGCAACTTTACATCACAAAATATGCTCCACTTCTTTATATTTGACCCTTCTATGATTGCTTAGAACTGCAACAATAAAATGCTTTCTTATTCACTTACTCGTGTCCTTGTTAGTTTACATCGTTAGTATTTCAGCGGAGGGAGCATGATGAGAGAACAGCCCAGATCCATCTCATTAGGGGGAACTTGGCATTAGCAAAGTGATGCTGAAAATGAGGAGCTTTTTAAAAAGGTCAGAAAAGAAAACCTGCTGTTTTCCAGGTGTGATGGACGCCCCAACCCTTATGTCTCAATTCCACTTGTTTGCAATGCCGTTTCACTTGTTTTTGTTCCACCAATTGAATTAAGACAGATCACTGCACTAATACTTACATAGTGTTACTTGATTCAAGAAAATCCTTGAAACAAGACGATCTGCATTGGAAACAAGTGAAATGGTTTCGCCTCAATGGCAGATTTTCTCACTTGTTTTAAGAAAAATACGATTTCTTTTGTGCACACGTTCACAACCAAGGTGTTTTCGTTTTCCATTGTCATTGCCAGAAATGCTTTTTGGTTTTGCTTTGATTTTGCTGGTTACAATATCCAAATGAAAGTAATATAATGGCATTTCATTTCTGGCCTAAAGGTAATAAAAACTAGAACATCTGAAAGGGTGTGTAGACTTATGATATCTACTGTACATCCACTCATGTCTGAAGTGGAGTTAATAGGTGAGATCAACTAGGGATTAGAGCTTCCACCTGATTCACCTGGTTTATTTCATGGGAAAGAGCAGGTGACGTGAGTCATCAATTTTAAGGCACAGGATGTAATAACATTCAAAAGCGTGTCATAACCTCACCTCACAGGGAATGCTTGAGTTGAACAGGCTTTATTTGGATTGAAAGCACAACAACTCAGTTGGTGGACTCATCATGGTAAAGTGGTGGCTTGTTGGTGTGGTAAAGCCCAAAGGTGTTTCTAACAGCACATCTACTTTACTTCCCCCTCCCATCAAAAGTGTTGATGTCAAACAGCAATCTACAGCAATTCTACAATGGAGGTGGTAGAGGAGGTAAGATTGGCCAAAGATTTTCCTCAGGAGCTCTTCAGGCAGGACAAATATCGTCCAGATTTGTCCCCCCTGATTTTTTATGTTGTAGAAAAAGTGTCTCTGTCCTCTGTTTCATAGTCACCACAATGGGAAGAAATAGACTAGAGGATATACTTGAATTGACTTAGACTCACACTGCATGCTACATGTACGTAGCACGAGTGTCACATTGTAAATGTGCCTGAGTGTGACATTTGTCCTGAGCTGTTGCAACACGTTGCCCTGTCTTCACTATGAGTCACCTGATTGGCTGTCTGTCCATGGTACAGTATGATGGCGCCCCAAAGCGGAGATCGATTCATCTGTCCAACTGTGTCTTTGTATGCCTCTACACACTGCTGATGAAATAGCTTACTATAATCACTTAAGTCACTTAAACACATTAACCAGTTAAGAGCAATATCATTTTTCTGCCCAAATAAGGGATGTCGGATTGCGCCTCCTGGCCCTAACGGGACAATAAATTAGGGTGTAAAATTATGTTACACAAATGTTGACCTCCCAGTGTCACATAGCATAGCTTAGCATTCACCCATTTCAGTGTTCAGCTAAGTTTATTTATTTTTTGTGACAGAGAGCTACAGGCAGACTGCATGCCTTCGTGGCTTTACAACGATAACACATCTAGACCATAGTTGTTACCAAAGTTTTGTTGTTGTTTTTTTTTAAATATGATCAAGTCAATAAAATATTCATATTGATGTGATTTTACTTAAGTTAAATTTTTTGTGGAAAAATACGCCAAAAAAAAACAATGCGGGCGTTATGTACACATGACATTAGGTGTATTTTGTACTTGTTGAGACAGTTGTGGGGAGGGGCAAGTGCTTTAATTCAGCGTCTAAGTCAGTTATCAATTAAACAAACCAAAAATCCTGAAACAGTAAACAGTTCACTTATTATAGCTAGCAGTACCTCAGTACATTTTGAGCATCTTCTCCACTGTCTACTTCCATCCTGCTCACTTCCTGTTTCCTACTTCCTGTTTCTTGTTACCTCCTTGTTCTTGGTGCATGCTCCTCTGGCATGAGGGTCCTGAATGGCTGTGCAGTTTTGATGTGTCTTACCACTCTTCTCTTCCAGGGCATTGTGTGACCAGAGCTTATCTCTGTTGTTTTGTCTGTCACAGCATGCCTCAGTGATTTACAGGGTTGTTCTCTGAATCCTTGCGCAGTGTCTCCTCCTGTGTAAAGCATTTTGGCTGCTCCGTACTCAATGAAGCAATCCCCAACCAATTGTTCCAAAGCTTTTTGTCATTTCCGTGTATTTTAGCTTTGTGCACAATCCTAGCCCAGTGCTAGTTATCTAGCTTTGCATGGCATCGTGTGTTAGCTTAGACGTGTGTTTGTAAAGAGAGATGTTCTCTTTTTTCCAGCAAAGATGTCACGGAAATTAAGCTTGCCTACTGAGCTAAAGCCAGACTTGGGTAAGCTTTGACTTCGTGTTTACAAAAAAAAACTGTATGAAATATTTTTCTCACTCCAACTGGACCCCACCACATCCCATCAGTCCAATATTGTCTTTTTTGCTATTAGCCTCCAAATTGGCAAGCTACTCAGATGTTCTTGTAAGTTTCTATGAGAAGAAACTAGCACGTGAATACGTCAGACACCCTGAAGATTTTAAAGGTAGCAAGTCACACTGACCAATGGGAACAGGAAGCAATTAAACCTTTGAAATGATTTGATTTGATCTGATTTGAACTGAAATTCATTGTACCATACCAAATTCATCTGAATTGAATCCAGTGTAAAATGCTCTTGGGTGCTCTGACTACTGGTGAGGTGTTCTAATGAAGGTCAATGGTGCTAAGCTAAACTAACGCGCTCTCCATCTCACCATACAGCTTTCCATAGCTTCTGCAGCTTTCTCTTTCTCTTCCATGTTTCTCCCTGTCTTTCCTTCCTCTGGTATAAGTTCTTTTAAAATTTGTGAAATTGGAAAATTGACATTTTTTCCCTCTATAGGTGACAAACATGTAAAGAAAAACACGTCCTCAACTGTATGCTAACAAAGTACCAAGAAGCTAGGAAAGAAGGTTTATTTGAGGGGGTCAAATGAAAACATGTGCACGTGCCAAAGAAATCACATTTTATGTTACATGTTTAAAAGCTGTCTCATAAAAATAGAACTATTCATCGTGGATAAGCTATTAAGGTAATGGTTTTTAAATCAGTCTGTAAAAATATTATACCAATGCCAAAATTGCATTGTGTACATTTTGTTTGCACTGATACAATAAAGGGCAACTGTAAGGTTGTAAAGTCAAAGTGAAATAGGTTTCCCAGGTGTCTGCGCTGCTCTGTTTGCCAAGTTCTCCTGTCTGTTTGCCAAATGACAATTAATATCATGAGCTCCATCTGTCTCTACCGGCCTTTTTATATATTTACCCTTAACCTTGAGACTGGGACCTCAAACTCTTTTGGATTACTCTCCCAGTTTGCCATGTATGCAGAAAAGTACAACATCCCCATTTCCCGATAACTTTAAAAAGATCGGTTGTAAACAGATATGGTCGTTTCACAGCTGGTACCATTAGGCTCACGCAGAGTTTCAAACGGCACATTCAACTTTTAGAACTACCAAATCTCCCGTTCATCGTTTCTTCTCCTTTGAGTGTGCCGTAAACTTTTAACCACAGCGCTGCTCGACGACCAAAGTACATCACTTATAAAGACTTGTAAAGAAGAAATATACCTTTTATCTAGAGTTCAGTTTGTGTCTTGAATCAGTATATTTATTTATGTAATTCTGATGTTGTTTGTATGTACAGTACTGTCCTGTGTCCTCTGTGCTTGGCGGGTGCTTTACCTCTTTCTGTCTTCTCCTTACTGTCCTCCTGTCGGTGTGCCCTCCGCGGGGTGCCAACCCACTAGACCACCGGGACAACTCCTTCAGCCGCTCACGGTCCTCCAGCGTCACCAGCATT
>CABFOQ010020207.1:5823-20003 GCA_900660455.1 Gephyroberyx darwinii
GGAGAGGAGGAGGAGAGGAGGAGAGGAGGAGGAGGGGGGGGGGGGAGGGGAGGGGGGGGGGGGGGGGGAGGGGGGAGGAGGAGGGGGAGAGAGAGAGAGAGAGAGAGAGAGAGAGAGAGAGAGAGGAGTAAGCGGACGGGCAGTGGAGGATTTCACTTACAGTAAAACAAGCCATCTTGGGTACATCAGAGACTACGAGAGCAGGGCAGGGCTGAGTGCCCTCACTACCTCATCCCCTGAAACATGATACATCCATCCATTCAGCCCAGCAAGCAGGCAGGCAGGCAGCAGTGCAGGGTTGTCCATGCATTTAAACTGATTCCCTCACCTCTCCCCCTCTACCCAAAGGTTGAGGGGTGAAACGGTCATCAGCAGTACCAATGCAGTTATCCCATCCAATAGCGAGGCAGTTATCCCATCCCATCTAGAGCTAAGACAGCACCCTGAAAAGCTTGGAAGAGCATGACTCGTGCAGAATACAAAGTGTGCACAGAAGAGGACTGTGTCCCAAGCACAGATGAAACGCAATCAAAAGAGAAATTACATACATAAAGGTTACGGTGGAGAGTTATTGCTGAGATGCCCTGTGGAACACAGCTTGAACCAACCAACTTCAACCAAATTCCAGCAGGTGCATTTTGGAAGATGGCTTTAACTCCTGGTTCCCCTATTAGCGAGGGGCAGTTTCACTTAAGAGCTCCTTTATAAAAAGGATATGATTTTGGGAATAAGCATAAAAAGCAAGAGAACTCCCTTCACTGTGAAGTAATCAGTGTGGAAAATCTAAACCACCCAGTGTTAATACGCACACCCTTTGGCCAAACGAGACCTTAATCTAGTGTTCAATAAATATTATAAAGGGACATAACCTCTAAATCCATTTCAGGATGATGGGAATGACAGTGGGGACAGCGGGGTTACAGTTCACAGATGCCAGGTCTCTCTGATGCAGATTTTTATTGCCCCTTCTCCTGGTAGTGGAGAAGTCGAGGAAAGCGTTTGCAGGCTTGTTAAATAGAGCTTTCAATGGGAAGACAGTACACAATGACAGAAAATGTGACGAGGTACAAGGAGACCTTATAATGTGCTCAATTTCTTATTTCGTTGTAAATCAATTCCGCTCATGTGCGTCTTTCATATTTAAAAGCTGATCAAGCTCCGAGCGCAACTGCAAAGCTTAATGCATTAGATACAGACAGACCATCTCTGTGCAAAAGAATACAATATAGATGTTCTGGAAGCAAACATGATGGTCTCCTGCTTGGTTTCCATTTGTACTGATATCTACTACTACTATCTACTTCATTATCCCTCCCCCCACATTTCCCTTATTCATATAAACCTTTCTTAAATGGACCAAATCAATGGACCGTAGTATTGGTGTCCTTGTGTGAAATGCTTCTCGCTACCTGTCTCTCCTTTTGCCCTGTCCCTCTGTCTGTCCCTGCCTTTCTATCTGCCTGTTTCTCCATCGCCTTGAGGTGAAGGTGGAGGTCACTGTCAAGGTCTCAGTTGTTCTGGCAGCAGGCACCCTGCTTGGCTGAGTTTTGCGTGGGCTGGACCGTGATGGGCACTACGTTGGAGCCGGGCGAGAAGTCCGAGTCGCTGCGTCCCGACATCTGCCTCTGTGACACAATGTTGTAGATGGCTGTGGGAGACAGAGAGGTGAGAGGGAAGGAGTTAGGTGTGGATGCAGATAAATCAAGGCGACAATGGGACAGGTTGTGATAAGGACAAACAGGACAGCATGAGTCAACAAGGGTTCTACCCGGGATCCTGGCTGCAGGAACTGCACCGTGTAAGACGCATCTTTGGGGCCAAGGGAAAGTCAAACCCACATGAGGCACATGAGGGGGCATTCTGCATTAGATGTTTTGACTTTCCGTTGGTTTGTATAAAACATCAAACTGAGAGGTATGTCAACTCTACAGTGAAGTAGCTGAAGAATGATGCATGATGGCAAAAACTAGGAAAGGCCCTGGTTGAAAATAACCTGAATTTGAGTTCTCTGTTAAACTGACATGGGGAGGTCATCTGGTGCTACATGTGCTCCGGCATAGTATAATGACAAGTTGAATTGAATTGAATATCTAGGCATTCCTTAGAGCCACGTTTTTCACAAAAGCAATCAAGAATAAATAAATGGGACATATTATGGATTGTCAGTCTGTGGCCGTCTGCCTACATCCCCTATTGAAATTGGCTTTTCAATGATGTTTGGGACGTTTTGGGCTCATCTGCTGTGGGTGTGTGTCACATGGGCGCGACCAACAGTAAGTTGGGATGTGACTATCTAGGTGAGGCTAGTGGCCACAGCACAGGGGAGTTATAGCAACTCAACAACATAGTAGAGAGGGAATTCATAGTATAAAAACATAACGTTGTCATAACACCAATAATGGCGAAAAGCAGTAAAAAAGGATATAGTAAAACTAAACAGCAGACAAGATCCATTCTAAAACAGTGAACTTCAGCGTTGTTTTTTCATTGCAGATCGCTCGCATCCACCATCTGCCTATGGTGGTTTTACAGATGTCGGTTACCTCAACCTCAGCCTGAATGCCATTTGAAGGTAGACAGCTCATCAAGATGAGTGAAAAGTTGGGGCGGCACCATGACCAACTGAGCAGAGGAGGACGGGACCAACAAACATTTCAGACTCAAGGTGAAAAGTTACATATTGTAGCCAACTCCCTCTGTTAACAAAGAATACAGCCAGGTGTAGTACAGCGCAGACCTGAAACCAAAATTTCATATGGAGCAAGAAGGTTTTAGAGCAAAATAAGGCTCGTAGCTCTGGCTGTGACATGACAGTTTAGGTGGTGAAACCATGACTCACTTCCACAGATCCTCCACAGTACCAGATGGAGGGGTTATATATGGAGAATCGCCCCACAGGATGGCCCTGACTGGCTTGGGATCTGCCTGTTGCTGCTGTCCATAACTGGCACATCTCTGCTCCAGTGTGTCTTAAATTCAGTTCCTATTGGTGTGCTTGTGCACTAGCAACTCCCTCAGTTCTCCTCCCTAAATGAGCTAATTAGCACTGTCGTTAGCTCAATGGGGTTTGTTGGTTTGAAGTTTTTATGAATTAGAAATTACAGCTGAAGACATGGCATGGGCAGACTGGCTAATTGTTCGAATGGAGGCTGGGGGGATTTGAACATGGAGGAGAAACAGAATACAAATGGCAAGTGGCACATACTCACAGACTGATAGCCCCTGAAGCAATTGAACTGGAAGGACCACTCAACTGTTGGATTGTCCCTTTAGGCACTCCAAGGGTTGAATCAGTCACCGGCAACTGCATTTTTCTCTATCTAAGTCTCTATCATCAGATGCATTTATTAGGAGTGGCTAAACATGTCTTTTAGGAATAATTATCATGTACTTAATAGGAAATATCTGTGAACTAAGACCAAAATGTGTCTTGTTGCATTCCAGAGTGGATTTGTGACCACAAACAAAGACAAGCTCTTAGTGGTTCGCTGGGGAATGGCCGTCTTCATAGAAGCTCTCACCAAGCCTGATTGGCTGAGTGGCCTTTGAGTGTGGCAATTACCCATGCTTTTGACCTTAAAAAAAAAGATTCAGGTGGTGTTCATGCCACTGACTGCACATTAGTGGTGGACATGGCCAATTGATGAGCTGGAGCTTGCTGCCACCTTGTGGTGGAGGATAGGCACCATCATGTAAAACAACAAAGCTAGCTCTCAAATGGATACAACTTTCTAAAATGAATCAATATGTTGATGTGGAAAACACTACAGTTAAAAGGCTTGAGGGCTTCAGACATTAGTGTGCTTCAGAATCAATAGCACTTCTAGTCTATAATTTGACATAAACCCAAACATGGCATGAACTAAACACAAATGTGTAACTGACCTGTGAGAATAGTGTGGAAAGCCAGCTCCACATTAGATGAGTCTAACGCTGATGTCTCCAGGAAGGACAAGCCATGCTTCTCTGTGAAACACAAAAGCACACAATGCCATTTCTCCCTGTGAGCACATCTGGTAAAGCATGGTATTAACACTGCTAGGGTTAACATTTGATTCCTACTGCATACAAAAAATGTATGCCCTCGTGGTATTGTAATAGACTTTGGATAAAGGTGTTCCCCAAATGGCATTTATGTAGAGGAGGCATCAAATCAGTGAAACAGTCAGGACACACAGATAGCACTGAATAAAGTGAAAAAGTCATTATCTCGCAAAGAAACTTGATTACTTGATAACTTAACTTCACATGGATCGACAGGACTTTCTTCCAGATAGTCTTATCTAGAGCCATTTACAAGTCAAAGCATATGCAACACAGAATGGGAATCCGAAGTCAATGGACTCAAGCCTGACTTGGACACAAGCCAATAGTCTCAAGGTCAAGAACAAACACATAGGCCCAACCAATCTACAATAATAAAAATGGAAAAGGCTGACAAAGTCATACTTGAGTGGACTGCCAGGCTGCCTGTAAAAAATTAACCCTGTTCTGAAATAAAGACTTGGGCCGAGAGCGAATTCAAATCAAATCCTTAGTGGTGTGCTTTTGTGAGTTTAGTACTTACACACCTATGTGCTCAAACACAATCAAGCATAAGACATATGCCATTTGGTGGACACTTTCAAGTAAAATGCCTTACAGTATCATGAGTGCCTACATTTATGACATGGGTGTTCCCAGTGAGAATGGTGCCGCTCGCCCTGGCAGTGTTACTTGGCAGAGTATAACAACCAGTACAAACTAAAGTGAAAGAACACTAATCATAAGAACAAGAGCATTAATTATTGAGGACCTAGTTAAATCTGCTGGGGGTCAGTCGATATACGCCCTTTATCAAAGCTTTACCCTGGCAATCACCTAGCGAGGCAGAGTAATGGACCTCACATACCATATGACCCCATATCAAATGCTTGGTCCACCCTACACGCACACGCACTGCCATTAAAGTAAGGGTACCTGCAAAGGCCTTGGCCTCATCTGTGGGAACCGCCCGTAGGTGACGCAGATCGCTTTTGTTGCCCACCAGCATGATGACAATGTTACTGTCTGCATGGTCCTGCAGCTCCTTCAGCCAACGCTCAGCGTTTTCATATGTCAGGTGCTTGGCAATGTCGTAAACCAGGAGAGCTCCGACTGCCCCACGGTAGTACCTGGACAACAAAAGAGGAGATGAACAAAATATGAATGGGAGTAGACAACCTTTTTATCATCTATTGACACCCAAGGAGGAAAATCAATCATTTTCACCTTCTGGTTACAGGACGGTCTCACCTTTCACATTAAAATAACAATAAATACATAGAAGATGCAATGAATCATCAGTGTGTGTCTGTCTGTGTGTGTGTGTGTGTGTGTGTGTGTGTTAGCCAGCAGCAAACAGCTGACTGTAGAGATATTATCTTAATTAAAGAGTTCCTATTGTCTTTACGGGTGTATGAGTTTGTGTGAGAAAGAGAGGAGAGAGATTGTGTGTAGCAGCAATGGCTCCTGCAAAGGCTGCAGTGATGCTTTGTACTCACGCGGAGGTGATGGCTCGGTACCGCTCCTGTCCGGCCGTGTCCCAGATCTGGGCCTTGATGGTTTTGCCTTCTACCTGGATGCTGCGGGTGGCAAACTCCACCCCAATGGTGCTCTTACTCTCCAGGTTGAACTCGTTCCGGGTGAAGCGGGACAGCAGGTTACTCTTCCCTACACCCGAGTCTCCGATCAGCACCACTAGAGGAGAGATGGTGTTTCAGGCAGAGGAAGGAAGAACACAATCACCAGCAGAGTCAGTTTACTGGAAACTCGACCTGCAAACTAAATTTACCTTATGGGACAATTCTGAATTTAACTGATCAGTTCAGTGAAAAACATGGATGGCCAGTAGATCATACATGATATGATATACTATACATATAAACATTCAATATTCCATGACTGCGTACAAGCAGTATGGCATACTTTATGGTTGCAGTCCACTATACCATGAGGAAAATGAACTGAACAAATTCTTACTTATTTGATACTTATTTCTCCCATTCTCATTTCTAGGAGACCCATATGTGTACATCTCTTAGCCAAGCTGGAGTACACACTCAGGGCACTCAGGGACATACACTGAGTGTAGAAAATATTACAAGCACCTGTTCTTTGTAGGAAATCGAGAAGGACACACCTAGGCTACAGGCCTCAGGGAGGGGAATCCAAGTGAATCCAGGTGAATCCTGTGACCCTCTACAGATTTTACCCATTATATCCACTACAGTCATGAAAGGGAGATGTCAACAACGTGGAGTAGATTCATTAAAGCAGGATTTTTAATCCCTGAGATATATATTATGCCAAAGTATGCACAAATGAATGTTAGTACGGTTGTCCTAATATTTTGGAGATTGTATGTATAATTTAAGGGAATAGTTCACCCCCAAAATGTAAATTCACTACTTCTCACCCCCCATGTCAGTGTAAACTCCTCTCTGTTGACTTCAATATTGTGGTAGAAAGCGGAGATGGAACTACGGGGACTAACTTAATGTTTGTTTTTCGTACAATCTTAAATTGAGTTTCGTTAATGACTGAATTTTCATTTTGGGGTGTACTATTGCTTAAATGCCGAGTACTAAATCATGATGATAGTAATGATGGCTTTTGTGCTTTGTGTCCTCCTCTACTTGCTCTTCCCCTAAAGTGTACTGAAACTGGCATTATGGGGAAGCTAGTTCCACAACTGTAAGGTGAGTCAGTCTGTCAAAGGGAACCTACTATACAAACTCACCAGCACACCACCCTGTTATTAGGAAGTAGTAATGGGGAATGTTGAAATCACATTAACAAATCAACCACTGTGTCTACACTTGTGTTTAAGCAATGCTGCTCATCCTAAATGCAAACTGTGCCAGTTCACGTTAATCACATTGCAACTATGGTGCAACAAACACAGGTAGAAACCTGTCCACAGTGATATGGCTGGCTCAAGCTGAAAAAGTCAAACAATGGTCCACTTGTCCCATAAGCCATCTTCCATTAACTCACCCTTGGTAAGAATTTGTAGTTCAAAATAAAAAAAGAGCAGCCTTTTCTCACAACTGGAGGCCTCTGAGGACTACATTTCCCAACAATGTAGCTTCCTCAAATGCCAGATGGGTAACACAGACATTCTCAATTTCATGTGGCACAAAAGATCTTGGGTGGAGGACAAAAACCATTATGAAGCCATTTCCAGGTCCCTTGGCATGAGAAATGTAATATCATGGCCAAGTTACACACCTTTTCACCAAGCTATTGTGTAGCTTTGCATTCCTTTGCTCAAAAGATATGACACCTTTCTATAAAATACAACCCTGCACAAGTGACGTGGCCTAGCCCAGTGTCTAGCCTAGCCTATGTCTACCTGGGAGTGTAGGTATGTAGGTAGATTAAAGGAACAGTTCACATCAAATTTTTGTCCGATGGATGAAAAAAGTCCATCTGTTAAGTGA
This sequence comes from Gephyroberyx darwinii, assembly GCA_900660455.1. NCBI lineage: Eukaryota > Metazoa > Chordata > Actinopteri > Trachichthyiformes > Trachichthyidae > Gephyroberyx > Gephyroberyx darwinii. The sequence continues at coordinate 13,287 of CABFOQ010020207.1, forward strand.
GATTCACTCATATCCCCCGAATCCCTGTCAATTACTGTCATATGTCTGAGTTCATCCACTGCACTCCTTTTCCATTCATGTGAGATTGAGGCACAATGCTGGCTAAAATGAACTGTTGAAAAACTATTGACCATCTCAGTACAGTAATTATTTTTGTTTGTTTATGGCAACAAAATGTATCAAAAAGCCACAAGATGGTGGTTTCTCACAATGTGATCTCAGTTTTTTGACTGGCTTACTGACATTTAAAAATATATATCCTTTGAGGAAAGCAGATGGCATTAATTTACTCTATTGTAAAAGGATAGGCTGTGAATCAACAGAAATGTGTTGAGGGTGGGGGGGCGTATTAAATTTGAAGCATCAGAATTGGTATCAGATTCACAAGTTTCCAACAATCCCCCACCCTAATGATGGCTAATAACTAATAACACATGTGGTGGATTGACCTTCACTTTAACCTTCTCCCTCAAAAGGTTCACTTTGGTAATCACAGTCTGATGTGCTGAACACATTCACTGGAATCACAATCAACAGTGCATATAAGGGGGTATGGCTTCAATAAGAGGAGAGCTGGATGACTTGCTGTGCTGATTATTCCCTCAGTTGGGAATAGTCTGTGACTCACTGCAAACTCACCTGACTTGACTCATTCTATCCAACAGGGAGGGACAAAAAGGAAATGACAGGAACAAATTAGAGCCTCAACAATCACACCAGCTCTGTCTGGTAAAGTGACAGAATTGGCAGCAGTCGCCTTATCAGTACGTCTATTGAGTGCCGTTTTTGTGCAGTGTGGCACTAGATTCAGAGAAATTCCCTATTTCTGGCTACCAGAGAGTGAGAGAGTAAATCTCAATTTCCATTAACTGCCAGACAGCTTCTGTGTGGACACACACACACACACACCCACACACACCCACACACACACACACACACACACACTTCATGCAGGTATTTCCAGTTTGACGACATATACTTGTTTAGTGTTCCCTATTTGAACAAAGGACTGCTTCGTTCTCCTTTGCCCATGACAAGGTACAAGGGGAACTACTACTTACGTCCACCCGGGCAGCTCAATCAGTAGATCATGAGACTCTCAGTCTCAGGGTTGCCAGTTTGAGGCCCACATAGTGTCACTTATCACTTTTGTAAGTCACTTTGGATAAAAGCATGACTGTAATGTAATGTATCAGATAGCCACAAGGACAAGCACAGATATTTTTCCTGTTTCACATATCTTCTCTCCATTCCATAGAATACATTTCTATTGCTTAATAAAGGATGAAAATATCTGGTTACCAGGCCAACTTGGTGATATCTACATTATAACAGTATCAATTTTAGTTAGTATACGTAATGTAACTATTGGTGTATATGTATTTGTTCTACACTACAAAAGACAGATAAGATACATTCTGTTCAAATGATCTGTACAAATGATATCAGACTACAAACACCTGGGTGTAGTCCTGTAACCACTGAAGTCCTCAAATCCAATACATTATGTTGCTCTATAGCCAAGTCTGTTTTCTCCCCCAACGTGTGCAATCTGCGCCGTTTTGATGTGTCATCCTGCCACAGTTTATGACCCCTTGTTGACCAACACTGCATCCCGAGATGATTGCATCATAGGCCTGCAAGATGATGACTCCACAGCAGATGCTTCTTAATGCGATACTTAAAGAGTCCTTATTAGCTTCCTATCCTGTTGCAATCAACGGGCTATAATACAATGCCATATGTTTCAGCGAACTACACTGAAACAAAGTTACAGTACCAGCTGCGTATTTCTTTAGGCCTGCTGCTAAGTCACTGGAGACGTTACTCTGGTGTACGCAGCGTTTGTCGTGCTGTTGCCAACGAACAGAGGTTAACACATCTGACAACTAACAGTTAGCTAACAAATTACATTTACTGACAGGGAAGTCCCGAACGTAGCGTTGAAGTCGAAGCGACTGTAGGCTACACACACGAAATACACCAACATGTCACACAAAAACAACGACTCACCTTTAAACAGATAGTCATATTCGTCTTCTCTGTTGGACATCGTTTCTTCTCCGCGGCTACTATCTACGAATGCGACGTTACTCGAACTAACGTTAACTTCTGGTGTTTTTATTTCGAGACCGACCGTCCACCGTTTGCTGCTTTCGTCTCCCACGAAGGAAGGTCAATTCTCACTCTGACAACAAGAAGGCTGGATTATTTTAACATTAAATAAAACACGATATATTAATGTTGCTGATTACAGGCATCAAATTCCCAGTAACAACTACTAACTAGCCTTCAAAAGTTTCCTCTCGTCTTCCTCACCCTGTCATTTGCCATTTCCGAACGACGCATCGTCAATCGCTTAGTCCCGCCCCTTGCTCGTTTTCCGTTGGTCAAAAGATGATCGACACCTGCCACTGATGTTAGTGTGATTGGTCTACGCCGCTGTCGCTCATGGATTCGACTGGTCGTCGTTGCTGGGGTGACGTCATCAGCCCCAAACCTACACAGGTATGTTGAGCCTCAGGTTAACGGAGCTCAGCTGGCATCCAATACTATCACATTTATGTCACTGCAGCACGTGTCAGTGCAGTCACAGTATATCCTAGCAGACTAGAGCTCCCCAGGGAACCGAAAGAAGCCATATTGAGAATTTTAATCAAATCTCTCCCCCTCCTCCCATGAGGACAGATAATTCAAGGTGACCCAGAAGTGCTGGTCTATGAGCAGAGGTTGTCAAAGTGAGATCCAGAAAGTGAGACCCCCCCCCATGGATCCTGCAGGGGGTTGCCATCAAAATGAAGTCCGGTTCATTTCACTGTTGTTTAAGTTTCTGGAATGAGAATACCTTCTTTGACAGTTTTCACTAGGCTTCAGCCATTGTGTGTTTTTCAAGGTCGGTATCGTTATTTTTCAGTAGTATCGTGACCATTTCATTCCAAAAATTACATCGATTGAGTGTTTTGCCCAGAATTTTATTCTTGGCAGGGTAGAAAAGCCTCTGAAAAAGCATTCTCCACCGCACCTATTCGATGGTAGGGGGAACTCTGGGATATATTAGGCCTTTAAATGAAGAATTAATTTACAAAAACACAATAACGGTTCACTCTTATATGATCTACTACAGTACATAGAAAGCCTTGTTTTATCATACTATTATTTTATCATGCCCACCCCGTCACCAGTTCTGTCAGATTGAGGTCCCAAGTCTGATAGAAATTCTGGTTTTCCCAAATTGAGTCCCTTGGATAAAAGAAAGGACAAAACTTTCTGCATCTTACAATTTTCATATCTATTAAATATTGGAGTCTCGGGGAATTTCCAGGCCTCGTTATGGGATTTCCCTGTGAAAAAAAGAGTGGAAACCTCTGATGCATCTAATTGCAATGCTTTGATCTGAAACAGTTTTGAGAGAGGCCTGGATTATAAACAGACCTGACCTATTTCTGTGGTTTGTTTTAGTGTACTTTAGGGCCAAAAGATTGCAGTTTGACTCACTGAGACGATAGTGGGTGTGCCGGAAAGGTTAAGATAACCACAGGAAGTATTTGAAAGTCAGTTTAACATACTTTTTTTGTGCCTGGCGACTAACATGACATGAATTGAATTGTTCTGATGTGGTAAACTCCACACTAAACTTCCAAGCAAAGTAAAACAAATCAGGAGAATTATTTGTCAGTTCTTGAGTTGTTTACTGCAGGACACAAATAGTCACATTTCTTTCCAATTAATAAAAATCATTTCATTTATTTCACAGCAGGAATGCAGTCAGTCTCATCATAGATCATATTAATGGTTATATTAAATACACAATGTTAAGAAAAAAATTAAGAAAGCATAAAACATCCATCACAGTTCCTGAAAGCAAAGTGAAAACATAACATGGGCTTAGGTTTTTCTCCCCCTCTGCATTGATTCTCAACAATTTTATCATCTCACATTTCAGAAACTCTTCAAAAATGAATCCCAGCTACATTCTTTCACATTTTATCATGTTTTGAATACACCATACCACTATGTAGCTTGTACAACTTAAAAAATAGTCATTGTCAAGTGGCGTCACTCAAGCCGGTGCCAGTGTTTTGGCACCCAAGGTTGCCCCGTGGCCCGTCCCTCGTCAGGCTGTAGTCGGGGTTGGCGCCATAAAGCTCCCCTGCCACCCACCCTGAGGCCCCCGTCCTACTGGGAGGTGTGTGAGCAATCAGATGTTCCTGCAGCAGGGCCTCTTTTCCTCTGTGTTTTCCGCTTTAGAGACAGGATTGCTCAGGGACACGGCGCTAATGGAGCCCCGAATCACCTCCTTACTGCTCACCTTCCTGTGAATCTCTGACAAGGGGGGGCACAGATATGGTACACCTACATGTTAGACTATGGTGTGCCCAGACAGAAATAGTGACACAACCACCTTTAAGAATTGTATTGTCATAAAGAAACATACTTCTCTTTGGATCCCGTGAGATTTAGACATTAACAGATTGACACAAGGACTAAAACAAACTAGCGAGACGTGAAAAGTCTAAAAATTCATTACCTGCTAGGACGTTGTTGAATGCTGCCTCGACGTTAGTTGCCTCCAAGGCTGAGGTCTCCAGAAACAAAATACCTTTCTTTTCTGTATAGAGTAAAACAAGTAAGGAAGAGCGATATCATCATTACTGGATATCATTTATTGAATATACCTTTGGTTATTTTCTACTGTAAATGCCAGTAAGCACACAGTTTGCATTGATAGCTATTTGAACATGACCAGTTTCCATAAAAGAAATGCAGTGGCCTTACATTATACGTCATGCTTCAAAATAATCTATTGTTTATCAGATTCAGAGTCATTTTAATCACCAAGTACAATAAATATACAGGAATGTGTCTGGTGACCTTGGTGCAGAGACATATTGACATCTTACAGAGGGGAAAACTGCATTTTGTGCTGCTACAACAAAATACATCTTTATTTCAAACAATACTTGCTATATAAACTTGAGGGTGTTGGGCCATCCTAAAACATTTAAGACATGTAACTAATAGAGTTTTAGAAGTACGGGGGTAAGTTGAGGGTAGGGGTAAGTTGAGCCCTACAGGGTAAAATGTTACATAACTCAAAACCTTTATTTTTGGCCTTTTCAGTCGCTAGGGTCTTTACAGCATGCTGAGGCAGACAGTCTCTTATTTTATCATTTCTCTTATTTTCAAAAGGATAACAATGTACTACTTGGCTCAACAAAGCTGTCACCATAGTATCTGTGCAGTATGTGTGTGTGTGTGTGTGTGTCATAACCTACTTCTCCTTTGTCGATTTTCTCAATATATCTCATTCTGTGTCATTCTGTCTTCCTTCTGTTCTCTTGCCACAGGTTGCACTGACTTCCCTTCTGACTCTTTCTTAGCTGCTCTTTTAGATCCTCCAAGGAGGCTGCACCCCTGTTTGTTTTACATTTATAGCCTTGTGGCGTAATGATATCTGCTCTGTCATATTAAAAATACCACTTGACCACAAATGAACCTAAAATTAACTACATTTTAATAGAATGTAAATATGTGACGCATTTTACCCCCCATAACTGTGTGAGGCAAAACTGCCTCACACAGTTATGCTTTAATGACCTCATATTTTACCTTAAACTAATATATAATAAAGCCTCAAACGTATCTACTTCCATTTAGATATCTTTACCATGATGAAATCAGCGAACATAGCAAAAATCATATTTTTTGACCTACATTCCGTCGCCAAGATACGATGGGTGGCTCATCTTACCCACAGATTCAACTTACCCCGTCCTCCCCTACTGACACAGGAGACACAGGACTGACAAGGACAACAAGAACAAGAGCTCACATACAGTGTGACAGTAGACCACAAATATACAGCTCTGGAAAAAATGAAGAGACCACTCCAAATGATCAGTTTCTCTGGTTTTACTATTTCTAGGTATGTGTTTGAGTAAAATGAACATTTTTGTTTTATTCTATAAACTACTGACATGAGTTGTGCCTGTGTTGGAATTCAACAGACACTGGAATAGAAAGGCTGCCATACATGTAGAGATGCTGATTTAAGAACAATTTTGAGTGGTCTCTTAATTTTTTCCAGAGCTGTAGATTCAACAGCAAGTGGCCATTTTGAAATAAAAGAAATGCAATGAACTTACAAATCCTATATGCAATGGTGACTTTTGTGACTTTTGTACCTGCGAAGGCTTTGGCCTCCTCATTGGGCACAGATCTCTCTGAGGCCAAGTCAGTCTTGTTGCCCACCAGCATGACCACAATGTGGGGGTCGGCGTGGTCGTACAGCTCCTTCAGCCAACGCTCCACACTCTCATAGGTTAGGTGTTTGGTGATGTCGTAGACCAGCAGGGCTCCAACAGCCCCTCGGTAATACCTGGTCAGAGAAGATGTACTTTTTCTGTTACCGCTCATGTGACATTAATTGTACGTCTGCTTTTTTACATCTGTGTCTGTCCTTTGTCTGTAATCTTTCCCCATGATGCTGATTTCATGGCCAGTGGTGCTGTATGGTTAAGTGAAGGTGAAATAACATGAATAAAAAACGGAAAAGGTTGAAAGAAGCCAAAAATCAATATATATATACATATATATATATATATATGTATATATATATACATATATATATATATATATATATATGTATGTATATATATAGCCTTAAGCATTGCCCCATCATACATAGAGAGAGTAGTTTTTTCTGAATGTCAATTG
>CABFOQ010020211.1:6245-22445 GCA_900660455.1 Gephyroberyx darwinii
ATTATCCCACACAGGTCCACATTATGATCACATGCTGTGCTGAAAATGACACATCACTCAACCTTCTCCCATCTAGGGTGGCCGGGGATGTGAAGCACTGTGTGATCTACAGGACGTCCACAGGCTTCGGCTTCGCGGAGCCCTACAACCTCTACTCGTCGCTGAGAGAGCTGGTCCTCCACTACCGGCACACTTCACTGGTCCAACACAACCAGCAGCTGAATGTAACCCTGGCCTGGCCCGCTCTCAGCCAGCAGCCCGGCTGAGACACACCAGCACCCCACCTGAGTCAGGTTTCCCAAAGCTATACTGTGTGAGCACTGAGGACGCAACCGTATGGATACGTTACTGGACGCTGGATCGATACCAGGCTCCAATAGAGTACCGGTTAGTGTTGTCACGACACCTGAAATTTGATTCAGTTTAATATGGAGAAATTCAATGCTACTACGATACCACGGCGAACAAGGAAAAGGTCACAGAGCAACGGTCAGTGAGATGCTTTGCTAAGTTACTTGTGTTACAACATTGACCTGACAGATTTGTAGCAGCGTTTCCACATGAGTTTTGATGTCGGTTGGGTTTCCGTCTTTGTCAGCTCAGTAAAAGAAATAGTTCATATTTTGATCCCGGCACCAGTTTGTCAACCAGTTTATGTGGTTGAAGTCCACTGTCGAGAGCCAGACTGACTCTGTCTAGTCCAATCTGCAGATATACGCCCTCTAGAGGAGATGTTGAAATGGAATTTCAGCTTGTAGAACAGAAAATATGTTGAATTCAAGCTTTTGTAATGGTATCGAAGTAGTAATGAAATTTAAGATATTGTGACAATGCTAGTACCGGTATCAGAGAATTTCCCAGTGCCATGATGGTAAGGAAACTGTAGTTACCAGGGATCCAGTAGGGATGCACTGATAAAGGGACAATATCAGAAGAAAACAGGATACCACTATCAGAGAATTTTTCTGATACCAAAATCCAATTGATAACGTGTAGGAAATCAAAGCAACAGGATGTTAGATCTCCCTGATGGAGAAAATGGATTAAAAGTAGCCAAATCTGGACAAACACGCAGCTTTGATGTGGTTTCTGGTACTTTGGCGCAACTAATTAATAAAGAAAAAAAAAAATCTTATATTATTAAAAAATAATAATAAATAATAAGAGTTTCCTTCTGAAAGGCAAGTGACAGGAAATAATATGTATTTGAGAAGCCAAACAGTATCAAAGTGGGTACATCTGGAAAGCTCCATCATTAATAAATCTTTTTGTCCAGTGACCCCAAATGAATGGTCTATATATGCAGTGCTGGGTGTAAGCCAGTACTCTGAGAGGTTTTGGTACATCCCTCTGATGTCTTAGATCCATATGAGTCAGTGGAGCAGTGTGACTATGGTGCTTCTGGGAACCAGAGCTCAGGCTGGGACCCTGCACTGCCCAGCACAGGGGCATTGTGGGTAATGCACAAGCTGAAGACACACACCAGCACTTTATCCAAACCAGACAACCAGAATACAAACACACCTCGGGATCAGAGCCGTAGATTTAAAGGGATAATCCACCCTAAATTTAAGTTCACATATTGCTGTTGTTGGAGCAAATCTGCAGTAAGTTTTTCAAGAAGGAGGAAAAGAGTTCTTATTTTCTCATCGATGTTCATGAATTCATGAATTTTGATGATGGGGTTTTAAGGGCCCGAGGGTCATGACAATCACTCAACACATAGATTACCATGTCACCTTTCAATTGAAAAAGGAAAAATAAATTGCACTTATGTGGTTTTCTCTAACAGCAGTGATATGTCATTCCAATGATAGAACTCTGTCTAGAACTGTGTACATGAACAAGTCATACCCAAAGCTAGAAACCAGCGGACCGAGATTCCCTTGATGCTGTCGGTGATAAATGTTTGAGCTGCTCCATTGACAGTGCTATGATGAAATTAAGTTCATCTGAGTGTAAAAAGCACAAACAAACTCTATGAATCTCCTATTCCGTGTGGAGAAGCTCTAGGTTGTGTGTCTTCAGGACATCACAGAAAAGATCTATGATTTCCAGCTATGAAGTGACTTGTTCATGTTGTCAAATAAACTGTCATGGGAATAGTATTTAGGAATTGTGCTTTAGGGTGTATGTTTGCTTTAAAGACTTTAGCAATAATACCCGAGGGCGTTCTTGACTGTGATTAGATACGCCGATGATACAGTACTTTATGAGGCACATCTGAGTAATGACTGAAACGTTTTCTTGAAATTAGTGTAAAAACAGGAAAAAACAAGGAAGGTTGCTAACTAGCTTCCAGGTTATCAACAGTTGGAATAGCAACCCATAAAGCACGGCTAGTTTGAGTTTGCATTATCAGCATGGTTCAAACAAGTCTTTGATCAGTCAGATTACTTGGATGAAACTGTTGGACAATATAATTTCTCCTGGGTTCTCCAAAGAATCCTGAGCTGCAGTAGGATCTGGTTGAAGAGAGTGATCCTTTAAGAACTGGTCCTTCTTGTTAAGCCCTCCTGTATGGAGGACAGAATCAGCCATAATTATAAATAAATAAATAAATAAACATTTTTATAAATACAAAAATAAATAAATCTAAAAATAGAATTCATAGAAATCTGGAGTCAATTATTTAAATAAATAACAGTATGCACAAATTAATAAATAAGACGAAGATGAGAAATTATGGATATATCATTTATTTCCTCATTTATTTATTCCCCTATAGTATTTCTCCCTACTATAATAATGAAGTTCAATCAAACATGTGGGTGGAGTTTAACTCACTAGTGGTGCGTTGCTTGATTGACACTTGGCTGACAACAAAACAACTTTGCAGCAAATTTCTGCTGCATGGCCAAAATAAATAAATACTGAAATAAATGAATAGCGAAATAAATGAATATGAAAATCTATTATTTATTTTTTAATTACACATTGTTTTACTCATTTATTTATTGAATTATGTTAATTTACTTATTGACAGATTTCACTACATATTATTTTCTGAATAGATTTATTCACATATTTCTAATTATGGCAGATTCTGTCCTCCATACTACTGACTCTGATTTGTAGTGATAATATACAGGTAGTGTAGGCTGTTTCCTGTGAAGGAAATGGTTGAAAAGTGCCTTTAAACATTTCTGTTCCATCCTGTCTCTCCCATTGTATTTCTCTGTGTATCAGAGGATTGGGGTCTTTTCCCCTACATTAGTATGGTGTTGGGTGTATTACAGCACTGTAAAGGTGCAAAGCAGAAGCCCATGCTAAGGAGAGTATCTACTATTAAGGGAGAATAGCTTTCCCATAATTTATCTTTGTGTATGGGCCTTTAGGGTACCTGCTGTCCTGGTGGTGCATTTAAAGTGTTCCATTCCAAAACAATGTATATCCATTTTCCATCCAATGTGCATTTCCATGGCGGTCATTTTGAATGTACATACGACATGAATGTACTTCAAACTGTACTCGCTTACTCTCCTAATCTCGGAAACAACAACTACAGCTGCTTGAATTTAGCAGGGAAGTTAGCAAGCTCACTAGCTAGCTAATAGCTAGCTACTGAGGCTAGATTCTAGTAGCGAGCTATCGTGGGACAAATATATTACCTTAAAATGTGAACCTATAACCCTCTGGATTCTTGAGATCCATTTGTTTCTAATACATTTTTCAGTGGGAAATCTGTGTAATGATAAATGGTTGGGCTGTACTTGCTCTTCTGAGTTTCCCACCCCGAGTGTGATGTAAATTCAAAATGGCTGCCACAGGAATAATGGCTATAGTGGATGTCTCATTTTGGAATGAAACCCTTCATTACATTTCAGCTGACACTCTCATCCAGAGCATTATAGAGTTACTGAGCAGGTAGGAGGTCAGTGTCACAAGATTTACTGTTACAGGGATAATCTATGATCTCTATCAACCTCAACCAGCGATAGAACTAATCTCCTAGCACAGCACACAAACCATAAAGTCACATTTTTACAATAAAGAGAATTAAGCTAGCCAATCAGTGCAGAGATCCAACAGAAACATCGAGTGAAGAGGTCACTTACGAGTGTCTTAAAACTCCAATCGCCAAGTCATTGGTATTGATCAACATCTCAGTCGTCCCCCCGCAGATATATTATGGTCATTTTGTGCAATGGGGCAGGAAAAATCTTACTTATTGCCCCTTTAAGAATGGAGCAGTATGTGATTGTGCACTTTGTGGAGATGCAGTATATATGTGGTGCTTGTTGGGTTATGGTGAATTATTCATTCAACCTATTTTTATAGGGGAAATGCAGAACGTTGACGTACGTATGACGTTTGATAGTATTGTTAGTTACAGTAGCCCAGAGCAGTCAAGCATATAGATTATGAGAATTATATAAATATTATATTTTTTTGTTATTGTTTCAATTATGCAACATTTCAGTGCTGTGTGTAATTGTTTTCTGTTCACGTGTCAGTAGCCAGCTTTCAAAAAGCAACATCATTGCTGCTGCCACGCCTATTCAACGCACTTCTCTTGAAGGTCAATGCACATATAGACATATCTATTCTGTTGGACCTGGGAGTTGGACAGTTCGTGTCTGATTACCACTTTGTGTAGCAGTGAAACAGTGTAAGTGTTTCAGTTTTGCATGCCGTGTTTGTGTGATAGGGTAACTTAATTACCAAATAGAAGTTGGACATTAGGACTGGGTACTGTTGGACACTTTTAGATACCAAGTTCTGGTAGTTTAACGGTTCTAAAATGATACCATGTTTCATGTAACTGGCAATCTGTGAGAATCTTTATCTAGTCTCCATCTTTGTCTCTCAGCCTCACTGTGGTGTTCCTCACTGTGGTGTTCCTCACTGCTCTTCCCAGAGATCACCTGTCAATCAAACAGTGGGTCCAGTACTGTGATGTCTTTCTCCTTGGATTTTCTGTTGATGACGTTTGAGTTCCTGTAGGCGGCGCTCTTTTCTTTGTCTACCCAGTTCTTCTTCTGTTGAAATGTAAAACGCATCACTTCCTGTCTCCAGAGGGTTTCTCCCAGGAAAGACCTACCTGACACCGGGTGTTCGAGGTTGATCACTGTTAAGGTCCAGAGATCATGACCTGGTAGAGGTTGATCACTGTTGAGGTCCAGAGATTGTGACCTGGTAGAGGTTGATCACTGTTGAGGTCCAGAGATCAGAGAGAGAGGAGCAGAACATTTATTTAGACAACAATGTTCCAGATTATTACTCATACAAGCTGTTCTAACTGGAATCAGGCCACACAACCGTTTTGAAGTTTTGGATAGCTGTTGGTAGCTGTGTTGGTCTGGTAATGAGGACTCTGCAGGGTTTAGAGTTAAAGCATAGCATTTGCACACAAGTGTCTCATGTGGAGCGATAGTGACTGTCTTCATGTACATCCACCCTGTTACAGAGGCAGGTGGGTGTTGTGGTGCTAAATGTGGAGGTGTTGGTGATGAGACTGGTATGTTGTAGCACTGATTTGTGTTTGTTTCTATTAGCCCAGTATGCTGTCCTTCAATATTAAGTGAGATGTTTAGCTTTTTAAAAAATTTTTTTTATCTCACCTGCACAAATGTGTCACTTTTTTCTCTCCTGTGTTTTTTGTCATGCATTTCTTTGCCCACTTCACTTCTATGTTTTATCACAGTGTAATCTGAAAAATCTGAACGAAACAAAACTGAACAAAATTTTGAAGGATACCAGAAATTGTTCCCTAAAAATATAATTTTGCTGATGGATCTTAAAATGCATCCAATTATGTGATTGACTTTCAGCTTTCACTTTTTTCAAACGATGGATATTTGTTTTTAGAATTATTTGTTTGGTGGCAAAATATTTGTATTTTTATTTTAATTTACAATAGAGAAATAGCGTAGTACTGTATCCTACAGAGAAGTAACAACACGTTTGTTGTTTTAAAAAAATAAAAGTGTGCATGAGGCAGAGCTGCTCTGGAAGCAGAAATAATCTCATTGGTTGAGTTAAAACCTCAGTGGGCGGAGCTAAAGAACCACAGTTCTGGTTATGTAACTTTAGACAGTTTTGTTTTGCTAATTTGATCAAATACCTTTGACTGTCTTTCCTAAAATCACAATAGAGTAGCTTTGATTCATTTTTCCCATTTTGTGACTGTTTGGGCTTCAGCTTTGATCTAATGCATTTAGCTAGTTAGTTAATAGCCTAATGCTGTGAGAAAATACTGTTTAAATAAGTGTTTAATATAAATGTTTATTTACTGTGTCAATTATGTAATAATGTTTAACAGTTTGTGTTTAATTAGTTAGGTATTCAAGTAAGTGTATGTTTCCTTTATGTCGTGAATGCAGAAATCTGTTGGTTTACAACTTTTGTAATTGTGTAAAAGTTTTCTTGAACTACTTCAGAACAACATTGTTCATGTATGCACTTTCAGAGCCCCAAATAAAGCAGAGATGATGGTTTAATAAGTTGCTCTGGTAGTTTTTGGAAAACAACAATGAAGCTTAAATTCAGTCAGGAAGAATTACTGAATATTCCCTCTACCTTTCACTACTTCCAGCATAATCAGTTAAGATGTGATAATGCAAAATTGTATGAGTGGGTAAATTAACAATTAAAATAAAATTTTATCTATATGTGAACCCAGGGCCCTTGGTGGTCCTTGGCCCTGAGGCAAGTGCCCTGAATGCCCTGTTGGTAATCCAGCCATATTCTCTGTGTGCTGTTGATTCACCAATGATGGAGTCAAATATGTCACCTTGTTTTGACCTGTAGTTGTAATGCCCCACTTGGACTAATTAGTGTCATTATGAACCTGCTAGGGCAAAGTGGTGAGATGCATCATTCCCCAATAAAAAAAAATTAATTAATTAATTAAAATTAATGAACAGAAAGACAAACGAAACAAAAAATCAACTTTTGTTACAAGTTCCATTTTGTTTCATTTCTTTCCAAAAGCACTTGAATGCACCAGGTATTGCATTTGCAACCTTCTTACTTAGAAATAGCACCCTATTATTATTCTGAACGGTCAAGAAAATACTTCACACCAACGTGTGAACTTAGTTGCTGTGGTTTCATTATCAGTTATTAGTATTTTGAGCCGAGCAAGCGCAAACTGTGAAAAAGAAAAAGAAATATGCCTACAAGTCGTTGTGGAAAAATATTTTTTTACAAGATATTAAAAGATGCAGATGTGGTTTCTGTACTATATTTTCATTGTTATTTTACAGTTAAAAAGTCACCAGAATTCAGGAAATAATTGGTCTTGAAATCTTGAAATTGGTCTTGAAATCTCCCAATTTCTGGACTCTCAAGGTTGGCAATTTGAGAACTTGAGAAGTAGGAATTTACGAGGCGCACTTGAAGGCAGCATCAGTCCCAGCTGGTGCTAATGAATCATTCTGAGTGTGTTATCTGCAGACTAAGGAGCAGCCAGTCCGCCTCTGTGGTTTGTGCTTCAGACAGCAGGCTGGACTCTCGTCAGCATGAAGTTCACATGGTTAGTCTCTGTGTTTCTACTGGCCTTCATCAGCCAACAATGTCATGGAACATCTCATCCCAAGCCGTCCTGTCCTTATCCTCCGTCGCAGTGGTGTCGCTCTCTGGAAATTGCAGTAGAGTGCCAGGTGAGTAGGTTTAATTTAGTTTCTAGATCATGAACATTACAAGCAACTTATTAATATGGAGGTCAAAGGTCAGAGACAGGCTGTCCTGGTAATATTTCTCTGGAAGTGGAATTCTCCTGAATGAGAGAAGTGGGGGAAAAGAAATGGTATGCAAGCTAAGAGAGGGATTGTAAATGTATTGTGTATTTATTCTAAATGGATCTGAGGTCAGTTTTTCTGCTAAAATAGGAGTTAACTCTTTACTTAATTCACGCCTTACTCTTGAAGGTTGTTCATCTAGGGATTTAAGTTTGTAAGTCATTCTGGAAAAACAACTCAGCTAAATACCTAAAATATAAAGCTTGTTTGATTTTTTTTCATTAATTTCTTTTTTCCCTTGTGACCAACTTTATTATTTATCCAGATTTTTAGGTTGTAGTCTTGATTATGAATCATTCTACACCAATGAAGTGATTTCTCTTGGTCATTATTCCCTGAACATCTTTACATCATGAGTTGAAGACAAACCTGTATATTGGTCCTGAAGTTGCCCTTTTAAAAGAGATATGTTTTATTTATTACATAATTTTGTAAGATTTTGTACTTTTTTCAAATTGGATTGAAAGTCTTCAGTAGTTTGTGTCTTGGTCTGTAAATGGCTGTTATTCCCAAAGCATCGTCTTTCATCAGGAGTTCAGTCGAGTTCAGTCAATGATTCCCTTGTGATTTAAATGGGAATCATGCTTTAGAAATTGAGCACCAGAGGTCCTGCATTACCCAGGAAACCACGTGACTGGCAGTCAGACCGAGCAGAACCTGACTGAAACCTGAAAAAAGGATTTTGTTATATTTGACTTTTATTTTGCATCATAAGTGCTTTTGGTTCATCAAGCTCTAATTAACTTGCTTGATTTGATGATTTGCGTGACATTTAGCCCAGTGTGCAACACGTTCAAACCATCATCTGCTCCTGAAGGGATTATTGCTCAATGCAAACATGTTATTCCTGCGGCCAGGAAACAAAGTGTTTCCTATTGAACGAGCTTTGCTCCATAGCAGTGGCACCATCCTGCTGGTTTCCTATCGTACCAGGAAGTTAATTGCATTCACCTGGTAGCTAGAATGAAAACCAGCAGGACCGGACTGAGAACCTGCTCTATAGTATTTGTGCTAAACCAGAAAATCCCTCTTGGTGCTGTGTCATGTTTTCCCCCCATCTTTCCCAAATCAGTCTTCCTATTCAAATCCAACTTTTACAGTTGATCCATTTAAGCTGTTTCCTTCCATAGCAAGTGTCAGTCATTAATAGAGCTCTCTACCATTTTACAGAGTTTCTTTTTATCCATCCATCTATCTGGTATAGGTTCAGAAGCAGTGCATGGAGCTGAACGCCACCAGGCCCAACCTGGCTATCCCACCAGTGGAGGTCACCCTGTACTATGAGAGTCTGTGTCCAGGCTGCAGAGCCTTCATCACCCAGCAGCTCTTCCCTACCTGGACCATGCTTCAACACATCATGACCGTCACTCTGGTACCCTATGGCAACGCTAAGGTATGCTAACCCTGGTCCCCTATGGCAACGCTAAGGTATGCTAACCCTGGTCCCCTATGGCAACGCTAACATATGGTAACCCTGGTCCCCTAGTAATGTTGGTGGGTCTGAAAGTGGAGAACTTTACCTCATCCTTGTTCTTCTTCTAGGAGCTTCCGTCAGCAAATTCCCCCTTCACCTGTCAACATGGAGCGCCTGAATGCCACGGCAACATGATTGAGGTTTGTATGCTGTTTGTTTCAGCAGAAGCACCGGCACACATCTTCTTAAACACAAACGTAACGTCTTGGTCTTCTGCTCTGTCCGCCAGGCCTGCATCATCCATCTAGCGGGCCACTCGGCGCCTCACGTCATCTACTGCATGGAATCTGCAGCTGATGTTCTCAGCGCTGCTCAGCCTGTGAGTACTGAAAGAAACCTGAACCCTAAAGTGAAACGCTGACCCGCTGACCCTCAACAAACCACAACTGTAACTTGACAGAATTTGTCACTTGGGGTTAAATGGTCAGATCTTGATTGAGTACTGTTACACTGTTTAAAGTCATTAAAGTGGCTCTCGGCTCAACGTGAGATGAATGTGATTCTTCTTGGGAAGTGGTGTCAGGTTACATATAAGAAAGCTTGGTGAAAACATCCAAAATTCAGATTCTTTTTATGTAACTAATACACTGGATCATAATGTGTCCTCTTGGCCCAGTGTCTCCAGCTCTATGTCCCCACGGTGTCGTGGACCAGCATTGACTCCTGTGTGAAGGGAGATCTGGGCTTCAAACTGATGCAAACCAACGCCATCAGGACCAGAGTGCTGAGCCCCGCCCACACCCACGTCCCCTGGGTCACCTTCAACGGGGTAAAAGTGGTGCTGTGGATGCCGTTGCTCGTGTCCCTGTAGCGATATAACCTGAGGTTGACGGAGATGTTGTGGGCTGAGGTTGTTGTAGATTAAAGATCACATGCTGTGCTTGTTGCAGGAATACACAAAAGAGCACGAGGACAAGGCGATGACATCACTGTTCCATCTGGTGTGCCAACTCTACAAAGTGAGGAAATCGCTTGGTTTGAATTCACCAAATGTATACATGTAGTGATCTCTGACCTACTGTGTCTGTTTCAGGGTATTACGGTACCACGTCACCTGCCTCAGATCCACTAGTTGTTTTTTCCACCACAGGAACTCTCCAGGAACTTAGTACTATTGGTGCTTAGTTCCAGGAACTTTCCCACTGGGGGAACTAGTCCTGGAAAAAGGTTACACTTGGATAGTTCCTGGACCCAAAAGATCCTGCTAGTGAGGTAGTACTTTTGGGGGATCAGGAACCATTGGGGCGGAGTTACAGTGCTGAACAACTCTGCTTAGTCAATACAAGCTACGCGAAAATCATCAAGACCGCTGAGCTTCTTCAGTACCGGTAGCAAACTCAATTGGCTTGTTCAATTCAACTTCAACTCATCTCGTTTCCAAAGACGATTCTAATATCATGTTCATACCAAAGTAAAGAACAACAAAGATCAACACCATCGCTGCCTGAACTTCCTCCATGTTTGCTGTTGCTGTGGGTGTTGTGGTACCTAAATGACTTATGAAACCAAACAGTCGCACTTCTGTTGCGTCACATGATCCTTATTTGGGAACTAAAAGGTTCCTGCTGAGAAGGTTCCTGCAGTGGAAAAACTATGGTTGTCAACAGCATAGACATATATACGGTCAACCGTCTCTGCATCAATGCCACCAAGACAATCCTCAGTAATTCTGACTCTAATAAATCAAAAGTTACAAAGCATCATACTAGTGAAAGGACAGAGATGGATAGGAAATGAATCAAAGTAATTTAAAGCTGGACAGAAGCGACACGAGGTGAAGGTCATCAGTTTCCACAATGTGTTGAGATCAGGTAGTATTTGATGTTCAGTCACATGATGGGAAGTAATGGGGTTGTAATATTATTGCTGGTTGTCTTCCAGGGTGGGAAGCCTCCAGCCTGCACCGGAGCCCAGGTCAAACTGGACAGGAGCTTCTGCTGAACTGACCGACTTCCTCCATCATATTCATCATCTTCTGTAGCTCATGGAGAGAAACTGTAGATAACAAGATGTCAACTAACAGTTTGTTCAACCATTAAAATCCTTCCTGTTTATACACCCGTTTTAGTTTAGATGTATTTAAAGAGGCTTATTGTACACCCCTGTTCATTTTTATATTAGAGGGGGCAGGGCTAAACGCAGCAGCCACGCCTCCAAGTGAGTATCAGTAAGGGTGATGGCAGATGGATCTAAACTGGTCACAATTTTACTATTTGTTATTTTACCAAAGTTGTATTTAGTGACCAATCATTGTATGTTTTGGCCAGAGGGAGGGGGCAGACCCTCTAGTACTGCCAGCCAATCAGAAAAGTGTCTTTTTTTCTGGCTGCTAGAAACGCCCCCAAAACAGCCTGTAGCTCTTCAGGTTGGAGAGGGGCACTAGAGAAATTACTAAAAATATTCACTTGATCAAACTTCACAGGTGTTTCAGAGTCACGGTAATGATGAAAAGGCAGAACAACAAAAATAGCCAGTCCGATGTAAATTTCAATATAATTTATTGGTATTTTCCACCTAAAACACCCTGAACTCCCGAGACTCTTTTGGCTTAACATGAAAAACAAAGTCTTTTCTGTCAACGAACGTCGGAGTGGCAGATGTATACGTCTCTATAAAGTATTCTTGATTTTCAGGCTCCAGAACACAAAAGTCTTATATTACAGTACTTTGTCTCGACGGACATGTATTAAGAATAAATACCTTTATAGAAGTTGGCACGAAACATTGAGGATGAGAAAACGAGACAACATGAACATTAATTGTGGCAGATATCAGCGCGACACAATAACAGAGCAGGAGGTGGCGCTGTCCTCGTTTAACACACAAACACTGTATGGCAGCGATGTCTTCCTGTCTTAACAGGACTCACCTCGGACTGAGTTTCCTTTTTGCTGACTGAACACGGGCACAGCATTTCCAGTGTATCTGAAAAAGTCCCTTAAATGTTTCAAACCCATGAAAATGCCATGATTACCTTGAGCTTCTCCCCGAGAAGGATGCTTTCATGGTTCACAACGCTTTAAAATTGAGGGGTTTTACAGCACAATGAGACCTTAGAGGGGTTTTTTTGTTTGTTTTTTTAAATTCAGCCTCCATCTTTGTCACAGAGATGGAGGCAGTGTGTCCAGTACTGTGACTGTGTGGATTTTCTGTTGATGGAGTTTGAGTTCCTGTAGGTGGCGCTCTTTTCTTTGTCTGTTCAGCCACGGTGGCTATCGCTGCTCATGCTAACTACCCAGTTCTTCTGTTGAAATGTAAAACGCATCACTTCCTGTCTCCAGAGGGTTTCTCCCAGGAAAGACCTACCTGACACCGGGTGTTGAGAGCAGCAGATGGAGAAGAGCTAGAGGTTGATCACTACTGGGTTAGAGATCAGAGAGAGGACAGAATGAAAATGTCATGATTATTAGTTTTGTTAATGGAAATTTGTATTGAAGAAATCAATTCAGCATGGACTCGTTCTGTTAGAAAAGCAGATGGTTCAAACAAATGAAGTTAAGAAGCTGGGAGAGTAAGAAGAAAAGGAGGAAACACTTTCCTGGGTCTTTGCTCAGCATGTCAAATTAAAACCTGTTTTTTACTATCTCAGCTGCTTAATGTCCTTTTTTGTGCTTTTGAACACATCTAACACACAAGCGCTGTATAAAACGTTTTTATTCAAACAAATGTTGCACAGAAGAAAAATGCATGGTGAAATGTGCTTTCTCTCTACTAAGAAAGGTCCCGGAGCAGCTATCTCTCAAAACCATTTGAATTGGCATCGGGCTGATATCGGCCCCTGGTACTCGATGGCTGGCAGGATCTGATCTGATCTGATCTGATCACTTTACACATTTTTATTCAGGATAATCAATATTCAGTAAATCCAATGATGACTCCATGGTGCCGCTACCTCTGACCTGGCACCCGTAGAGGACGGGGAAGCTCTCTGGTTGGATTACGGCACAATGGAAGAACTTGGAAGAGGTTAACATGGCATTTTCATCACACGGAGTTCTTCAGGGGCTTTGAAGGCATCGAAGGGACATTTTGGGAAACACTAGGAGCCAAAGATAGAGCGCAACCAGCAAAAAGATGGATAGAAATACAGGCTTCCACATTCTCCTTTATGAAATTCCATATTTTTTACAGAGCTTAATGTCTTATCTGTGTTTAAGTTCAGGACAACATGGCTGTCAACTAAGCGAGCAGATTATTCTTCACATCAAACCATAAAATATTCCCAAACTTTTCCACATTATTTGTGTTAATTCACTTTTTAAGGTCTGTAAATTCTCAAATTCATGTTTCACACTTTAATTTTCCAGATTTTTCAGAATAGTGGAGGAACCTTGCAAACATCTGAAAGAAGAAACGAGTCCAGCGAGGTATTAAATATCACCCATGTCTGACTGACTTGGGACCAGCATGCCAAAAACAGTGGAAAGGTCCTTTAACACCAGACTCCGACCACGCCCATCACATGTGAGGCTGTGGACTAAAGCTTACTAGCTGAGTTAATGGAATACTGTTGGACTAGTGTTCTACTACTGCCTCACCAGGAAGTGGATCAGATCTCCTGTAGTGCTCGCTGCTTGCTTCCTGGTTTTTCTACCTCAGCGACATCAACAAACACTGTCTGAGCTAGACTGAACGGCTGCTGGTTACAAA
Source organism: Gephyroberyx darwinii (assembly GCA_900660455.1). Taxonomy (NCBI): domain Eukaryota; kingdom Metazoa; phylum Chordata; class Actinopteri; order Trachichthyiformes; family Trachichthyidae; genus Gephyroberyx; species Gephyroberyx darwinii. The sequence goes on from CABFOQ010020211.1 coordinate 20,115, forward strand.
AAGGGTCTTGAACGCTACTCACATCTAGGAAAACGCTCAACGGACCTAACGAATCGTCTGCTTAAATACTGTCAACGTTCATAAAAACTAACACTATAAAGTCTGTGACTTTGATACAATCATCAGGTTAAAATCTCTAGTGTAAAAACGTAGAACATCTTAGGCTGGCAGGTGTTTTGTGTCTCTTGAACACTTATGGCACACAGTTATCCCAGCTGTTTCCACCACCGAAGAAGACAGAGAACGGGACGCAATGACATACAGACTGTGTTGTTCGGACGACAGGCAAAGTGATATCCAGCAGCTGTTTGGGGCGGCAGGTTGGCCTAGCGGTTAGAGAGGCCGACCTGTCACCAGAGGGTCGCTGGTTCGATCCCCGGCACCACCAGGATGATGCGTTCCAGCTGTGAGCTGGTGATTGGAAAAATGACTGGTGTCACAGCTACGGTGCCACCAACACTGCCGAAGTGCACTTAACCCCAACTGCTCCAGGCGCTGTTCCATGGTTGTGCTCTGCCCCCCCGACCTGAAAATGGTTGTGGGGTGACATGTTGTGTGTCTAGTCAGGGGTGTGTGAAGAAAGGATTTCACTGCACGTATGTGACAAATAAAGTTCATTTCAGCTTCGTTCAACCTCGGTACCTCTCGGCAGGGCGTGAAATTAACAACTACAAGGGACATTCTGGCCAAGAAGGAAATCTGTTAGGATAAACCAACAGGCCTCTAACCTGTGGGAAGCTTTAAGATGTAAAGATGCTGATTAAAATGGATCTACGGGGCGGGAAAAGATAAACACTCAGGTCCAGATTCACTGAAGGTTTGTTCTGGGAGGACCAGGACAGAGCCACGCTATTCACTAACTACGATAGCTGCCAGACAGCGCTGGTTGAAAACTGGCCTCTCACTTCCTGTCATGCACAGTTTCCATCCTAGAAACTAGATCCGATCTGAGATCAGATCTGCCCCAGGTAGAAAGGGGCTTTAAGGTGCAGCCTGTGGATTAGTTTTACAGCTGAATGATGAAGGTGCGATTTGCTCCCACAATGCTCGGGTTAACCCGACCTAACCCTCGTGAGTCTGGACCTCAGGATCTAAAGCTGACCGGACTGATGACGGGCTGGCTGGCTTGGTGACCCCTGGTTCCTCCGTTAGTTTCCCGCCCTGCCCGGTCGTCCTGTCCTGTGTTGCTGTGGTCGGCAGGCCTGCAGTGAAAGCCCTTTGAGACTGAGCAGGAGAGCTGGACGGTAAAGTGCTACTGTGGAGGCACCCTGATAAAAATGCTTCTGAAGCACAGACACAAAATCAAATCACAAACTAACCCACCGCGCCAGGTACAAAAATAAAGATCAAACTAATATCAGTGATGTCTTTTGGAGCGGGGTACCCCGGGACAAGTCATCTCAACTTTCATTTTCACGGTGCAACAAGTTTGTGTAAGATGACAATGTTCTAATAAAGAGTCTTAATGTAGAGACAAACGATCTCTCACTCTGGTCTAGAGGTCAATCAAACAAACAGTTTGGGGTCAGGGGTCAGGTCAGGGGTCGGGTGAGGTCAGGGGTTAGATCAGGGGTCAGGTCAGGTGAGGTCAGGGGTCGGGTCAGGTCAGGTGAGGTCAGGTCAGGTGAGGTGAGGTGAGGTCAGGTGAGGTCAGGTCAGGTGAGGTCAGGTGAGGTCAGGTCAGGTCAGGTGAGGTGAGGTCAGGTGAGGTCAGGTGAGGTCAGGTCAGGTCAGGGGTACCCCCCGAAGCCGTGCTACATTAGAACTATTTTCTCTTCATACCCTGAGGTTTCGGTCGGTCGATTCTCTCGCTGCTCATCCTGTATTTGGTAAAATGACTCATCATTCGTTCTCAAGAGGCTTAAACAAAACAAATCAGACTCTCTTACACAACTGAACTCAAAAATGTCCTAAATTATAATTATGGTGCAAAATCATCTGAAGACCCTGTCAGACGACCCACTGCTGTCTGAATGTCAGAATATCTGGAGGAAGACGTTTCCTTTTGTTCTCCTCGGTCGACGCCTGGGCTTCTCCTCTCCGTCACCATGCAGCAGTTTGTGTCTGGGACACTAAAATTCAGCTACAACAAAGCAGGACGGGACACAAACGCCTGTCAGGCACCCAGAGAGGCTAAAACGGTTCTTGTTTGACAAGATTTTAAAACCCAGAGGGGGGTCCCTCTGTCCGGAGAGGGGCGTCTCCAGTGTAAAGGGACTGTGGTGATTACAGACTTTATTGGAAAAGGCCCGCCCTGCCGCCTCCTCCATCCTATCGGCACTTTTTTCCTCCGGGCAGGGCGGGTTGTGCTGGGTGTTACGTGCCCATGCG
>CABFOQ010020228.1:10002-21179 GCA_900660455.1 Gephyroberyx darwinii
GAGGGGTCTTTTTCCATAGCATCCTCCTGCCTATGCCCTATCCCCTTGCTTCTCTTACATTCCTCTCCTCTCCTCTACTCTCTCCATTTTACTACCACTCGCCCCCTCTCTCTCCCTGTCTCTCTGAGGATTGCAGGGATCCTGAGGTGAGCAGCAGAGCCCTGGGACAGACCCTGATTAAAACTGCCTGTTAAAAACAAAGGCCCCAAACACTGCAGCTCGCGTGTTAATCCTAATCTGTATTTCCTCCATGCTCAGTCCTCTGTGACACCAGAGAACGGAAACACAGTGGCAGCCATTTTGGAACAGCTGCATGGAGTTTCGTGTAATGGAGGAGCTCTGCACAGGACACCGACGGGGATGGAAGCCGCTGGAACAAATCCACTCTTACTTGCCTGTGGCCATGTCAGGTTCAGTACATGCCTCCGGTTCCATACATACCAAATCTGTTGCTACACTGTGGTAGTAAGAAGAAGAAAGGGAACAGATTATCTCAAGGGGAGCCTCTGTTTTTGATGCAACCCAGCAGCTTTTAGGTCACCTTTCAGTTGTTGTAGTGACTAGGGCCACCAACGGGATCATGTCAGTGGCGATGCTTGACTCTAGCTTGCATCGCCATTCCATTTCAGACCAAAAAAAAAAATACATCTGAAGGGTCTGATTTGAAACACCTCACAGGGGAAGATTGAGAGCAGAGGAGAAGTTCACCTGAAAGCGAGACGATGGGGGCTAACAATTCAGGGGGAAGGTGAGCAGTTTATTTTAGCAGTGAGGGGGGTGTCTGCATGTCTCCAGTGATGCGGGGGTGATTTCTTTCGGCAGGCCTGTGAGTGCCCCGAGGCGAGAGGGAGGAGGGCCATAGAGGAGAGGGAAAGAGAAAGAATCGGGCCTGGAGAGACTTTGCAACATGACTGCACCGGAGCCATTAAAATATAACAAGGGATGAGCGTAACGGTGTATATTTAGCATTGGAGAAAGAGACTGCTATGTTGTGTTGTGTTATACTAGCCGTTCATTTCTTTTGGTCACTGCTGGAGCTCAGAATCAAAGCAGAAAAATGGTCAGAGAAGAAAGCGCCAAAGAAGCAAGCTGAGGTGTTCATCATTTCATCAGCTGCTCTTACTGATGGATAAAAGAAGCACTGCACATCTGCACATTGGCCACTTTCAATGCAATAGGAAACAATAGAGCTTGAAAATGAACAGGGTATTGGCTCAGTGCTTAGAATTATGGATGCTGGAAAAGAATCCTGGGTGTGGGAAAGAAGAGAGAGGATTATGAATTTCAGCAAATCAGAGGAAAGCATGCGGAGGAATCTCACAGCCGCCGTCTCGCTTTTTCCCTCCTCATCTCTCATTCTTTCATTGTCTTTCTCTCTCTTTTTGCTCCATCTTGTGCTCTTTCATTCTTTTTCACATAGCAGGCTATAGTAAGTTTTTCTATTGGCATCTGTCCACAGTTGATCTGTCTACTGTGCCCATTCTTTATTCTCCAAACAGTTGCCTCGCTCATCTCACTGCATGAACAGTCCTTTCATCAGCAATGAATAATGTCACATTTGGTTCTCTGTGGTGTTAAGAAACTGTTGAGATTAAGAGTAATCATTGGTTTTAATTGAGTGGCTTTTCAATCACATCAAGCAAGTCAACCTGACGGCTTAATATGATTATATTTCCTCTTTCAAACATTAAGGTCACAAGCCCCATGAAATCAATTTTGGCATATTTATGACAAAACCAGACCAGGATTTTTCCTTAAGATGATTGTTTGATGTGATTGATGATTTGTTAAGATACCTCTGAGCAAACTCCCCCTTCATTCCTCTATACCTCAAGCAAATTGAAATGGGAATTGCATCTTCTCATTATGGTTTTAATCACAGGGGTGCTATTTTTTTCAAATACTGTCAGGACAACAAACAAATAATCTCTCTGTCTTTCACTGACCTTTTATTGGTATTGACTGTTTCCAAAAAACAAGATTTAATTAGAAAACAAATCAGTACACTAATCACAATCATGATATCTACCATGATATAGAAGTACATCATATTTACAGGCATTTTTATTCTGTCTACTGATGGATGGGAGATGACGCCAGTAATTACAGGGTGCTGTGCAGCGTATTATTACAACACACTGAGGGTCACAAAGTGCAAAGTTCAAGCGTCTTGATATTTCCAACACAAATAAATACATCCAGAGGTGCACCTGGGCTCCTGTGGATCACAAGGTTGAGGTCCACTCTTTGTAGGCACCTTTGCCAGTCAGGAACATGATTTATCAATCTGAGAGCGTCTCTGGTGTGCTAGTAAGGAAATGACAATCGTACAGAAATTAAGAGGTGCAGCATTTTTAATTCACAATCTCCAAGTGTTTAGAGAATTGAACAGATTGGAGGTACAGTAAGCAAAAAATCAGGGTGCCATCTCTTTCTCTCAACAGTAGTGAAAAGGCTCGAGAGGTGAGAAAAGGTTTTCCTGTAAACTGGCTCGAGGGATATCGTATGTGTGGAGCATGACATGTTCTGCACTTAGAGGAAGACTTTGTACTCCAACAGCTACATTATTCTCTTAACTTGAGTGAAGGTAATGGGTATTCTTGCAAATTTTCTCTTCTCGTCATTGAAATGACTCACCAGTTATCGCTGCGCGTCCATGGCTAACACAAAGGAGTTTGGTACATACTGTAATCTCCATTTTATAACAACGCACAAGTGGATCTCATTTCTTCCTCTTAAAAGCAATAGTGGAAACATCAAATATTGAAGTTGATAATTTGCTGTTTAAATTCCATGAACTTGTAGATGGGCGCAGAAGACAAGTCCTCATTCTACCTCTTCACATGTGTAATTTAAATCAGTGGCCGCCATTCTCTAACTCTCAATATGCAATCAAGTCAGAGGGTTGTGAAATATGTTAAACTCAAACAAGGCATTTGAATATGAATAATATACTGCGTGGAGTGCATTATGATAATAGCCTTCAATTACACCAGATATCTGCATGTCTATCTCCTCTACTTCTTGAATGTTGTGGAGAGGAGTAGTAGACTTCTGAGGACACTCGGGACACGAGAGCAGCATGGATGTTAGATCGTCAGTCCTCTCCGACCTCTCATAGTCACTTACTTTATGTCAGCATTCACCGCCCGCTTCTATCAATATCAATTAATTATCACACATGCACGCCGTGCACTCCGAAATGATAAACGCCTTTTATCTAACACTTCACAAATCAATGCCTTCACAATTACCCTGCTAACATTTGCCTCATAATCTGGCTCAATCGATTGAAAAATTCGCATTGAACAATTCACATTGAAGATGTATCATGAGGGGAATCAATATAATTAGCAGTGAGAGCTTGGGGAATGCGCTAGCTTTGACAAAAGACTAAAAGCAGAGTCTAGCAGAAAGATAATGTCAACAACTCTTTGTCAAAATCAGATCACAAACACTGTCAGCCAAACAGAAGGAGTGACTGGGTGAGACCCACATTGATCATGACTGACCGAGTCCTGGCATGTCTACTGTCCAGCCGTACATCACAGCTACTGTGTTTCTCAGAGTTTGCTCAGGTGGTAGATTTGACAGGGTGTTGAGTCAGGGGTTAATTTTACACAGTGGCCATGTTTTCCTGTCATGCGGTGGTTGTAGCGCATGTCTAGTGTGGCGTCCCCACAGACCTCCAGGACCATGTGACCACGCCCCTATGACCTGATGTGGATGGTGTCTGACCCCTGAGGTCAGTGTGTAAGGGGACAGTGACAGGTGACGCCTCATCCTGACGCTATACCACTGACCTTTGACATTTTAAAAAGTGTGGCTGCAAAGAGTAGCTGCATAAATCTTTAAGAAAGATACTTATCTACACTCTGCTAACATAGTATAATCTTAGCACTGATCTGAAATCGGAGTGTAATTTCACAATTATTTTAATCACTCAAATTTAATTGGTCCGTTTTGCCCGTTTGTCCACTGAGGTTTTGCTATTTCCCAGTGCAGAAGTAATGCTGTATACTTTCTTATGAAATGCCACCAATATCACCTGCTGTATTGTGTATCACTTTGTTTCTATTCATGTAGAGTCAAAACAAACCTTTCAGAGTGAAAATAATGAATTGCATTCTGCGGATTCACATTTAATAATTATTAATTACTAATTGCCTAGCAGCTCAGTGGTTGAAATGAGCATTTTTCAATTTCATACTGATCACTTTGGTACTCTGTCTTATAGTGTTTCATTCCCAGTGGATTTCATTGTTTTTCAGTTGTATATACTTACAAACACAGAAAATGAAAACACACAATACACATAATACACTAATTGAAATACAAAACAAGCTGCCTTTAAAGATGTCAGCTCAACACATTTAACTACAGTGTTTATTTGTAGCCTGTAATGCACAGTGTCATTTTCAAAGCTATTGTGATTCAGAGGGGTCAAAACGGCAGATTGGTGCAAACAAAAAAGTAATTGGGAATCAGAGTTTAAGAGTCTATAATGGTTTGTATGAAACATTATGAATAGTCATGACACAAACGGTGGGGAACTCCAGTTAATTTTTCCCTCCTATTTTGGGATCGTTAAAAAGAGCGAGTATTATCACTATTCTAATAAATACCTCTGCTTCTAAAGGAGAAAATGTTTTTCTTTGTGCTTTTAAAATTAAGACCACAGTTATTTCTATTTTTTCTCTAGGTAATGTTTTTTTGGTCTCTATGCATATTTACTTAATTTGGCGGGAATAGAGTGTTCACAGTGGACTAATTACCATAATTATACATGTTTCTATGGAAACCCATGAGTCCAGGTTTGATTCATTATGTTTTACCTTCCAGACAATTTTAATTGTTGTGATGCGAGATGAGAGGAAATGCCCCACAATTGGCTTTTACCAGCGGCCTTGGAATTTCACTTAGTAGTGGCCACAACCCTGTTAAATATACAATTTAACACCCAGGAACCCGTGGGTTATTATTGCAGAGTAATAGTGAGAGTAATCATTGTTGTTAATGTGTCATGAGTTTTTCAAGGTTTCAAAGCAGTCAGTCAATATTGCGAACACAAAAATCTATGTTATGTCAATAATCTAATAATGGGTTAATATATTGTATATTTTTTATTATACACATTATCAAATTAATAATATTCACTATAAATCAAATATTAAATACGTATTAGTCATTTGATAGAATGACTAAGGATATCGCTTTTTTAGTTAGATGCCAATATGGCCTTGACTATAAAGTTTTAATGTCTTCATATCAACTGAAATAATTAAGCCATAATAGTTTGAAATATTTTTCCAATTATAACAGTTTTTGCTGAAAGAGAGAAAAGTAATTTAAATGGTCAAATTGAAAATATATCTCACGTTCAAATAATAATTGCTTGTGTTCTCCAACTTTCTGGGAATGTAATCTAACCATGTGACTCCCAAGCGAGCAGTTTCCTTCACAGGACTCTGTGCCCTCTACGTCTGTCATTCAGTCCACCGAGGACGGGGCTTGGATTCAGCCATCTAAGACAACAGATCTCAATCAGTCATGGTAGCTGGAGCTTGGGCCTGGATGCCTCCCTCGCTATTACAAGGCTATTGATCATTTGATTACACAATATGGGTCAAATTTCCCATGATAGATGACGCTCAAAAAAAATTCTAGACAATAAAGGAGTGAGAAAAAAAGAGAGGTGATAAAAAGAAGAAGAAAGAGCGAGAGAAGGGAAGCCATGCATAAGTAGGTGTAAAACGTGTGCACACAATGACTGTGTGGTTTATTACATGCATCCCCACTGAATAAAAGCATTAGTCAGAATGTTGCATTAAATTGCTGCAACTATTTACATGCGTGAGAAAATCCAAAATACTTTGAAGTTTCTCTCAGATTAGGGCCTGGTAACGAGTCAGATTGAGCTGCTTCAAGGAGAATTTGTTTTGGAATATGAGTAAACCAATCCTAGTCGTATTACACAGTTATCCTTCACACCCACCCCCACACACACACACACACACATAGTGTAGTATGCAAGCATCAGTGTAGTGTTAACATATTATGTTAAGACTCTCAAATTAATAGTTGCCTCAAGTGAACATTGGTGTTAAATGTAATTGAATGTAAGTGAATATGATATGCCTCTGCAACTCACTGACAACTGATTAAAACAATCTCCCTCCTTTCTGTCCTTTCTGTGCTGGAAACACTGCAGGCCATATTTGAATGTGCTCCTGAATGTGGTCTGATGGACCATCGCTGAGGAGCTACCAGGCAACAAAAAGATGATGCTATTCTTCCTGTCAGAATGAGACATGCTACCTGTGAAGCAAACGTGAGGGCGTATGAGGAGGATAGTGAAATCCTAGCCTTTATGCTCTCTCTCTCTCGCTCTCTCTCTCTCTCTCTCTGTCTGTCTCTCTCTGTCTCTCCTGCTTTCTCAACTGTGCTATTTTCTGCTCTCCCTCTGCAGCAAGGCCCTAGCTCAGGCAGGCTCGGGCTCCCAGCTCTATTTCTGCAGCACTCGCCAACGTCCTTCATCTGACCTTGGCGCACCATTGTGCCCTCTGTCGCCATGCTGCTAGCCTCACTGTGCCCCCTGTGGCTCACCATCACATTATAACACACATACACACACACAAAAACACACACAGGCACACACACTTATAGCCAACCCACTAATCAATAGTGCATCGGGCTCCAGGTCAACGGAGGGAATTAACTGAGCGTGCCCAATCACGTGGAGGGGGCCTCTGGGAAAAATCATTGGCTTCGCACCATTGTGACTAGTAGCCTGTGTGGGGAAGTGTGTATGTATGCCTGTGTGTGTGTGTGTGTGTGCGTGCTCTCCTGTGTATTTGTGTGTTTGTTGCGGTGAATAAGGTGTAAAGGCTAAACCTCATACCAGGATTATGATCTGTTGGGTGACCAGGGTTGTCTGTCTGTTTGGGGATTGTATCATCTTAATGTAAAAACTGTAAATATAGTGTGTTACAGTTTGACTCACAGCTATAAAGCCTCCTAAATCTCCTCTATGGAGGTTACACCTGTATCATCTAGTTCCCCTCCTCTACCTCTATCTGCCCTGCATTGGCATTTTCAGCTCCTTTCGGGTGAGCAGAGGCACCTAACAGGATGTGTGTATGTCCCAACCTGCTTCAAGGACAGGTACTGAAAACTAGCTAACTAACATTTGCTTATATACTGTGACACAAAACAATGGGCAGCTGCTTGCAATATGTCATCGTTGTATCTGCCTTTGTAAAAATAAATTCATACAAATACACATGCAGTATGTACTGTCTCTCTCTCTAGTACTAGCCCTCTCAAGCCTTTCTGTGCTAGTGTGGCTGAAATAGTCAGAAGCGTCATTCTGTGGGCTACCAGTATACTAGTTCTGGACTCCACGCTGCGATATTCTATTTTATAATATTTATTCGATTGCAGAGAGTACGCATATTGCACATGTTGTTGCGTGTTATGCAGAGTATAAAAATGCACTGGTTTAATACAAGACTACATGGTCTGTGTGAACAGAACTGCTTCTAGGCTTGCATCTGTATAAAAGGCTGACCAGTGGGATAGAAAAGAGTGTGCGGCAGTCTGCTGTATCTCTACCGTTCCATTCCACTCATCTGTCCCCAGGGCCAGAGTCAGAGCGGCGGGATCAAAAGTAAAATCAGAGCGGAGAGCTGTATCCGATCGTGTCAGTCAGAGAGGTCTCTCCCACTACTGTAGTCTGGCAACGTCCAGGGCTGAGGGCACTGATCTCTATCAACAAGGATAAATTCAGTCAAGCCTCTAAAATGTGTGGCGGTAGACCTCAAGTGATTTAAATCATTAAAATGAGGCCAGCTGCATCATGCAGTCAGAGCACGCGGTGGTTGCATCCCCCAGCCTGGCACAGAGAGAAGAGTGCCATCATCTGGCCCCTACTGATACATCCATCCTGCTGCAGATTCCCTCAGTGTGGAGAAATGCAACAGCAAGTCTGTATCGGGTTTAGTATAAGTGCATGTGTGTGTGCGGGTATAATGTATGTTTATAGTACAGTATGACATTATATGTATGACACCAAATACACCCCAAATAGTCTTGTATTTGTAATTTGAGACACATTATGAGACATACGGAACCATGTAATAACAGTAATACAACAGCAAATCTGTGTAGCAAGTATCACTACCCAGTACCTTGTGAGGTCTACATGTAAAGTGGTATCATGGTATCATATTATGTGTATTATAACAATATACCTCAGTTATCCTGATATTTGCTTTTCAGTTTGAGGAATAGTCTAAGAATGTATGCAATAATATGCTTATTAGTGCAGACTGAGCGTTTGAATTTGGCTGTTTTCAGAGGCAAGGCACACTAGTGGCAGACCGCCTGTCAACATCCTAAGGAGGAACCAATAGCTTTCACCACTGACAACAATCACACATCAACCATTCCATTTCGCAAATAATAGACCAGCGCCTCCTGCAATCATCATATGGGCCAGGGAGAGGGAGAGTGTGTGCTTTGTATAATTGTAGGGTTACAGGCATATGTTTGTATTCGTTCTGTTCATTGTAAAAGGTGTCTGCCGTTGATTTACCTTTCGGCGTATAATTGAAAAAGAAAATCAATACAAGTCAGTTGCGCTTGCAGTCCCCAAGAAACAAGATGGTTTTGGGGAGTGAAATGAACCGACTTACATTAGTGCTCAACTCTAAGGCTATTACGCTTACAGTCAACAAATGCCCATATTGTACTGCTCAAAAATTTAGAAACTAATGAGGCTGATAGCAGTTTGACACTCACACATGCACCCATTCTCTCTCTCTCTCTCTCTCTCTCTCTCTCTCATAAACACCGAAAATTTATGTTCCCATGCAGAGAACAGTTCAAAATGCATATACATGTTAATAACATGCCTGGACAGTATGCAGTCTCCGTATATCTATTTGCCTCCCACTATAACTCGAATGTCCTGCAAACAGCATGAACAGAACAAACAGCTGAAATCTGTGACACGTACTAGACGCAGACAACACACAGGACAATCTTAGTCAATCAACAATCATGCTTGTCCCGAGCATAAACACACCTATTATACGGTGCCAAACAGCGTCAGTGTAAACAATGCAGAACAATACACTCTGCATTTCCAACTGCAGCGGCTCCTCTGATTGGCTGGATCGATCGTCGGAGGCATTTGATGTTATAGGAGGAGAGGCGAGGCATATTGATTGGAGGATAATCAGAGTCAAGCTGGCTTGGTCCTCTTCAATAATTCAAAGGAAGGATTTGGGGTGGGATTCCCTTGGATCGGAGGTGTGATGTACATTTCATAGCCTGGGAGTTGGAGCTACACGGAAAAAGGGAGGACAGAATGTGTGTGCGTGTGTGTGTGTGTTTGAGTGTGTGTGTGTTGGGGCGGTGGGGGGGTTGCAGTCACGTGGGCTCAAACATGGGACACCTTTTAACCAATCCGACCATAAGTAACAGTGACCTAATGCTGGTCTCTATCCATCTGTTACAACTATGAAAAGTATAGTGAGAAAAAACCCTATTAATAATTTGTACTGTATGTCAGGATTGCATTTGTGCCTGTATATGTGTGTGTGTGTGTGTGTGTGTGTGTTTGTGTGTGTGTCCATGCACTGAATGAATGTACTTAGCTCCTCAGAGGCTTTTTGCCACATTCTCGAGGCAGAATGTATAGCAAATTCTGTGTTTACCTCACCCAGAGGACCTTACACTGCAATCCAAGCATTGATTTTCCTCTAACACCTTCAGCCCTGTCTGTGTGACTAAGCCAGTTTTACCGGCCGTGACATTGCTGTGAAAAACAGAACAAACTTTGTACTTTTTTTCTTTCTTTCAAATATGCATGAAATACGGGATCAGTGTGCTCTCTTTTCAACATGAATTAAATTATTGTTGAAGGTGTTGGTGCATCCAATTCGCCAGCTCAGAAAGCATGTCTTGTAAAATGAACTTCGTCCTAATACCTGGATGTGGAGTTTGGTGGTTTTGCTAGTTTGGCATTCTTAGTTTATGAGTTTGAGCTGTCTGGCTTTGTATTTTGCTGGTCTGTGGAGCTACACCGCAGGACACCTTTTCCGGCCTGAAAGGCTGAGTCAGTGTGTGTGTCTGGTTTCTAGTACAGTACAGTACATATTCTATACATCTCCACAGTGCATCGGTGGCAATGACATATACAGTCTCAGAAGAAAGCTATAGAGTTTTGTGTCGGCGGGGGCAACACTAGGCTACATGGCTTGCTAGTTAATATTAGCCCCTGGACTGTTAGCTTATAGCATATTATATACATACAAAGCAGCACTGCTTATACAACAATGTGCTTTATTATAAAATGCATGTATGTGTTGTCTTACAATCCTAAAAATATTAAGCTACACAATTCATCACAATTCATAACTGTATGGCAGCATCATTTGTATACAAGAAGACGATTGTGGGAGTTGTGTGAAAAATTGAAGCTAAGATGTGAAGATTAGTAGTTAAAGTTACATTTTCACAGCAATACAACTTTTACTTCCTTTATTTAATTAGATTTTGCTCCAAAAAGACCAGATTTATTTGTAGAAAATAATTTTCATGATGAAGTTTGATAGTGCCCAGGTATAGAGGAGTGATGAGCCTCACCCTTTATTACATGACCTTACTTTGTGTATAGAAGACAATGGTACTGTGGAAACTGTGCTGTGGTAAAGGCACCACAGCTTTAAGATTGGAGTTTAGCATGAAAATGCTTTGGGAAATCTGAGCCAATAACCATATGTGCTTTTTGCACTTAAGACCTACAGAACCATAATGTAGGCCTTTAGGTTCAGAGCAGATGCATTTCTGTAGTGTAGCCCACCACGACCCACAGTATGGATCTATGTGCGGTAGGCCTATGTTTTTAGAATCAGATTGCAGTGCTCCTTCTGCAGTCTGGTAAAAGGTCACATGGGGGGTTCCTCCATAACACGCGGTTTGCTCCCTGCGCTTATCTCCTAATCACTGCAATTACTACGGCAACACTTGTTTGTTTGTTTGCTGGAATGGTGCATTAGTGTGTTTGTATCCCGCTGACTGGTGCAGGCGTGTCAGGCGCGTGTCTGGGGAGGGCTACTGCGGTTAGAGGATAGGTCTTGTGCTGACTGCAGATGTGGGATGTAGGTGGA
>CABFOQ010020231.1:13402-25564 GCA_900660455.1 Gephyroberyx darwinii
AACAACAGGAAGAGAAAGGGAGAGAAAATAACGAGCGTAAACAATGGGTGGCGGCTTCTCCTTCTCTCCGCGGTAATGCGCTCTCGGCGTCTCTGTCTCCTGCCATTTATTGTCGTCGTCATTGTCGAGGAAATCAATGACGGCGCAATGTGACCCTCCGCTTATGCAGGGATTGAGTCGCTGTGATGACAGCCCGTTAGGAGTAATGATCGAAACAAACTCTAAAGTCCTTCTGGAAATAGCTCCGGGTCAACCCGTGCAGAAAGCACCCTTGCGCGCCCGGCGGCAACGCAGAACACAGATTATGCCGTTTCTCACCGGTGTCCATATGCATGCACGCCGCGTTCTGACATCCAAACCATAGCTCTGTTTTTCTAGCTCCGCGCCTGATATGATAATCTTTTTTTTTTTTTTTAATCCGCCTGTAAATCACCGTCGCCCATTCAGAGACTCAACTGAAACATGCATAAGCTATAAAGGTAGGTTGCAAGCAAATTAAGGGCATTAATCACGGAGGACGAAAAGGACACTCGGCCATTTGCGCGGTGTCACACAATCACGGGAGGCACTGGGGAGCCCGGCGCTTTATCTCGAAGGTCAACCCTCCTTGAGCTGACATTGGGCTTTTTGTTGTTTCTATCAGTGTGTGACACTGTGGTGAACTACTGTGGTGAACTACTGTGGTTCGCTCTCACCAGCATCCCTACAACTCTAGTGTTGCGACCAAGACCTCTCTGTGCTGTGTGTGTGTGTGCGTATGTGTGTGTGTGTGTGTTGGGGGAGTGTCTCATAGATCCACCGTTGTCGATCTATGAGACACTTATATAATTTCTTCCCTTTGGCAATGTGACGGATTTATTAAATGGGTACTGCCTGCTTTTATGACATCCATTATCAAAAGCTAATCCAATCATCTTCCTGTCTGAAATTTGGAATATTTTACAGCCAGTGCTGCCGGAAGAGAGGCTCTCACATCGCCGATAGTGAAGAGTCTGTATAAATACATTTTAAGTTTGAATTATATTTATCTCTGCTTTTAAACACAGACACAATGACGGCGAGATATTCAAGGGCATCCGATTGTCGTTACGCCACCATCAAACCCTGAATCATAGCACAACACCTAATGGCTTATTACAGGAGTGTATGCTAAATTAAACATTACCGCATCAATAAATGTTGCATAGCATTAACCTGACAGTGCTTCATAAATACTACGTGTTATCCCCCCTACCCACTAGCCTCCACCCCCTGCCTCCTCTGTTACCTTCATTCTCACATGCACAAAAGGATGCAATAATAACACGCAGAGTGTTTCCCCGGCCCGCTATTCCAGACGCGCGGGAATCACATAAATTAGCATTAAATAATTTTCAATTTCCCAAATTATCTTTCAAACATTTTAATTAAGGAAAGCACTTTGCAACATTGCGCACTTTTCAGCAGATGGGTGCTCATGTCAGCCAATTTGAGCAACTAGCAATTACACATTACATATTAGCATTCATATTTCCAGCACCCAAAACCCTTCCTTCCCTCTACTCAGCGCCGCCTTACTTGCTGAGTGTTTCACATTCATACCGCCAAGGGTCTGACTTTACAGGTGGCCAAGGGCTTACTGAGGATGTTGAGCCAATTTCCGGGCTAAAGCGAGCTCTCCTTGGAAGGTTACAACATCAAATGGATATTCCCCAAACAGCTTTAATGGTCCTGTAGACCACGGTCTGAAACGACGCCATTTAAATGATCGCAAATTCTTACACAACAGCGGCTCGGCTCTGGGACGACAATTAGCATTAATTGCGGTGCGACATGAAATAGTATTTTCCACCTGGACTATTAAACAATAAATCACCTTCGGGATTAGACGCAACACATTTTTTTTTAAATCCTGCTCTGAGATGCAAAGTCATGCCATTTTGTACAACTCACAGTTTGAGCTTAGCAACCTGATCAAAATGCATAAAGTGTGACTAACATGCAGAATGGAACTGGTTGCTACTTTGTGCTAACTCACATCTTTTTTAATCTCATGTATTTACATCAGGTTGAAGAAAACCTTTTAGTACCTTTGAGTACTGTCATACCCCTGATTATACTAAACAGTGACTTATATGATGATGATGATGATGGTGATTATTATTATTAATAACTATCTGCTCCTTGATCCACTATGGTGTATACAGGATGGTTTTCAAGCACTCTTAATAGTCAGTATTATACAGTATGTATGAGCATCTCATCTTCAACCACTCAGCAGACAAAGCAGGAGTATGTGATCCTGTTTGCCAGCCCTGGGCAAAACTAGATCCAGTTATTGAAAGCATGTGATCTGCCAGACGTTGTTTTTATTTTAAGTTTCATTTATCCAAGGAAAGCTTTGCTCAAGGGCAACTCGGCAGTAGCTGCTGAGCGACGGGAGAGCGCTATTTAGTCACACTCCCACTGACTCCCATTTGAAGAGCAGAATAAGCCCCAATCAAGATAAGAATAATACAAAGAAGAAGAAGAAGAAGAAGAAGAAGAAGGACTAATTTGTCCAGCTGAACATGTGTTTTTTCCACCCCAGAGAAGCTGTCACATGAGCAGGGTTGTGAAGGCCACTCAGACACTCATCCACTGCCTTGAAGCCCCTCCCGCCCCTCTAACTGGAGCTTGGGCCCCGAGCCATAGACTATTGCCAGCCTGGCCGCAAACAACCCAACAGCGCTCATTATGTGGAGATACACAGCACTTGTTGGGTGGCCACGGCGGTCTGTCCCTGACACTTGGTCTGTGCTCAGGTCACGAATGTGGAGTAGATGGCACTGCAGTCTGCTGGAGCTGTAATTCCACTGCAGTCGTCATTCGCTCAGACACTGTCTGCTCACTCCTTATTGTCCAGTCGGGGTTGGAAGTAGCGGGCGGTCTTCACCCAATCACTCCATCAAGCAAGGCGGACACAGAAATAACTTCCCAGAAATAAAAAAAATCATGTGTCTAGAATAGCAAAAGGGTTGAAAACAGGATGCTAGAGTTTGATGTCAGTACCTGCACCAACATCATAGGATGAAATGCTGCTTTGAGTAATATGGCAATAATACCCAAGGGGCCATATTTTTGTAGCACCCACAATCACAGTAAAGAACGTCCCCAAGGGGATTGTGGCTTTTATATTTACTGGTTACCAATACATGTGAGCCAACTGGAATTTTTCTTGAAAGAATGAAAAACAAGAAAGGTCACGAACTAGCTGCCTGGTTTCCTCTATCTTTATAACTGCTAAAGCGTGACGAGACGTGCTTAAGGGGAATTATCAACAACGGCCGGAGCTCGCCTCGAACTAATCAGGCTGCATGGATGTGACGACCCATCATATGCAGATAAGGGAACAATGCAGTCAAAGGCTTTACCTTTGCGCGCGTTGCCGAGGCCCAGGTCATTCTTGATCCTTTGTCAGGAGGCTTGATGTGGAGCATTGTGCGTTTTCATGAAGAAACTGTGTCTGCATCAACCTTATCTGCTCAATGTGCAACACAGTAAGGGAACGCTCTAATCTCCCCAGATCCTAATGCAATGTATTCATGTTCAAGACGTGGTTGAAAGGAAGTTAAAGAAACGTAATACGCGCTTGGCAACATAGCAGACGTCTTGATCAGCATTAGCATGTTGGTGTCATCGTGGTTTTTAATGTTAAATCACAGCAATATCAAAGAAAGAACTGTGCCAATTGCTGTAATCCCTGCGATGATTGAAGGTTACGGTTTTTCTTTTTCTGCAAACACTGCCTCCCGGTAGCACTCACTTATAGAGAATACATTTCCATACCCTTCTATTTCCTCATCAAACATTAAGGTTAGTTTGCCAGGTTTGTTTACATGAAAACATGCAGCCTTTTCTTGTGTGTAAAAACCTGGTCAAAATCAATTCAGCAATCCATGTTCAAGGTTGCTCCTCCATCCTGGTAAAGAGGGACGATCCTTGCATCTTTTCCCAACCCACAGGCTCAGTTCAATTGAAGCCTTCGAGGGCTCCTCTTTTATCCGGTCTTCTCTGCCCGTCCTTTTATTTGCTTTGTTTGTTGATTCCTATCAAGGTCAAGATCAAGAGAAGAAAGGGCGCTTTCTCACTGACGGCATATTTCTGTGCATGGCTTGTCTCCGTCACTGTATTCTATGTCGGGAGTCTTGAACCGTCTTGCCTTCTGATTCAAAGAACTGCATTGCTTCTTTACCAGACATTAATGACCAGCATGTTTACAGAATGCCACACAGGTATTGGTTTTCACTTTCCAATATATTCTCAGGCAGAAATGAATATGTCTTTGTCTATATGTGACGCATACACTGCACCCGCCATAGAAATTGATATGTGAATTGGGCGGCCACTGGGAAAGCCACTAGTAAAATAAACTAAATTAACTGTTATGACCTTCAGTTCTCTTCAAAATAAAACATATTCTTACAAAGTACATGGCAGGAAAATAGTAATTTCTTATCATCCCTTGTGGGAATGGCAATTTTGTGTGGAAGGTTAACGTTGCCAACTTTTCTTCAAGGCGAGGAACCAGGACGTAGGAAGCGACTGCAGACTACCGGGACACACCAGAGAGCGTCCTCCGAGGCACCAGCTTGATTGGCATGGTTTCCTGGGCCCGGGCTTGACCGAAGGCCCTGGCGTGTTGTACCAGCCAGCCGGGACCAGCCTGACTGTGGCTTCGTTAAAAGAAGCAATCAACAACCGTGTCTCTCTCCCCCACCCGTCGAGTCTCGAGTCGATGTTAGCCTCTTAATGGGGAACAAGCCAAACGACTTACACTTGTCGCGTCCTTGCCTCTAACCTTTATGCAGAATAGATGAACTGCTGATATACAGTGAGACGGGAGGGCGCCTGAGACACAGAGACCTCCTCTATGAGAGTTGTTACAACGCCAGAGGGGGTTTGGTCCCAAACGGACAGACGGCAGAACAGGTGGAGAAAGCAAACCTTTCTGACCAGTCAGCACCTCCTGTCTTCCTCCCTTCATCTCTCTCTCCTGCCCTGTCTCTCTTTCTGACCCTTTGGGCTGTCTCTCTAGCTCTTTGTCTCTTTCACTCCATAGCCATAAAATTCTCATTTGTCATATATTAAAGCTTTGCAGATAAGCTGGGAGACGTCGAGTGACAAGGACAGATTGCCACCTATTGGTAACGAATGGTTGTAGATGGCAAGCAGCAGCTGTAACAAAGCTGACATCACTCCCACCACATTCAGATCACAGCCGCTCTAAAGCTGAGTGTGTGTGTGTGTGTGTGTGTGTGTGTGTGTGTGTGTGTGTCAATAGAAAGTGAATTTGCATTAGGGTATGTAATTGCTCTTTGCCTCTCTAAATTAGCCAAATACCTCAGCTGAGACCACACAAAGGGGCACGGGAAGGGAATTTTTCTGCAAATTGATCTCTTCATGTTTGCCAGTAATGCAAGCAGTCATCATAGCTCACAAGTCACTGAAATGTCATTTTACTTCTATATTAAGATATTCTTTTGTAGCGCAGCAGCACCATCTTTGCTTCTAATACGTTCAGAAAGTCTAAAAATTTAAAACTTGACGGCTCTCCATTTAGCCGTCCCATTTCTCACGGGGGCCCTTGAACTAATCTGAAGCCTGGGTGGATTTTTTTTCCACCCTGGAGGAGTGTGTCATTGGGCTCTCATTTGAATAATATTACAGTGGATAAAGGAGTGCCATTATGAGCAAAGAGAGCCTTAATAGCACGCCACAATCAAATCAAAACATTGCAGGAGACCACAGCTGGCACTGCAGCGCCTGGACTCATTTCACAGGCCTTTTTTAACTGAGCTCATCTCCAACCTGCCCCGCCGTAACCCACTAAGCGGGTCCGTCCCGCAAATTCTTACTCTGCACACACAAAAGAGTCATGGTACGCCATATCAAGCCATTTCAGCCGGTGAACTCAAAACACAATGCCCTCCCAGTTACACCATTTACACGGTTTTAATCCTGTCTCACTGAGGCATTCACTCCTCTTGTCAAAAAGCTTTAGGTCATGTACCTACACCTGCCTTGTATAACTTTGCGGCGGTGCATTTCATCCATTACCTTGATTTGCCATTGTGCACAAAATAATTCAAATCGTAGCATGGACAACAATAGCTTTCGTAGGGAGAAGCATATGTCCATTTCGTGGTCGAATAATCCAGGCCTCTATTGCTGCCGTTGTACAGCATTTGCAGTGACAGTTCTGGGAAATCGCCTGAAACCAATTTTTAGCAGCGGTCACTTGACAGCTCTGCATCAACTGTGACAGCAGCGCTCAAGTGCACAACGCAAATTGCCTAAAACAGGCACTGCATTTTCTACTTCAGTATTAATCTCTTATGGATGGTTAACACTCTCGGTTCTATCTTTAGGACGTACAGCAATTGTGTTGCAAATTGCTTAGTACCAAAAATATGCAGTGGCTGTCCTTTGCCAAAAATCCTCACATCTGATGGAGCTGAAAGGCTGTAAAATGATCCCTGGAGTGCTGTCATACTTTCAGAAATACAGTCAGGGAAGAAGAGAGAGAAAGAGAGAGAGAGGGAATGTCAAGGATATGTACAGCACACACTCCAAACAATCAAGCCACAAGAGGCAAATATATGCAGGGCAGAGTGAGGCACCAGCCTGCAGCAGCGTTTAAGCTGGAGCTTCCATCTCCTCCCAAATTTCACATCAGACCGTGGCAGCTTTAAAGCTGTTTGTGTATGTGTGAGTGAGATGGGAATGAGAGACAGGAGAGCGAGGAGAGAGAGGAAAAAGAAAAAGCTAAAATAATGTATTTAGAGCTTTTGGGTGACGCCCTCTGGCTGCCATATTGGAGGATCAGCTCTTGGGCAGTAGTGAACAGCTGATTGAATAGACATGGTTCATTTCTGTGCTGTTTTTAAATGGGAACTGATCATTTCATCACTAATACTCTAATTAATAAATCATCTGATTGATTTTCTGTTCAGATGATTCAGAACTATCTGGTCAGCATCACTGTCTTGTTGTAAACACATCTGATTAGCACACTAGCTAATAAATCTAGTAGAAGCTAGCATTAGCAGTGGCTAGTAGTCCCACGTTAACATGAGCTAAATTAGCCTGCTGGCTAGTTAGCTAGCTAACAGTTTGTTCAGGTTTGTTCAGAGTGTTTTGTAGTAGAGACTAGGGCTGAAGACGGGACAGTTTACTGAGTCACAGTAACCTATATTTGGAAACTAATCGACCTTAACTGTTCACTTTTACTTTCTTAATGGATCTACACCCTCAACAATCTGTTTCAAGTATATCTTCCTCTAGCCCGGTTGTTATACATTTTGCCTTTATTTCCACACAGCTAATTCTCCAAGGACGCTCATGATGTCGCCAGACGTGGTTGCTGGGAGATTTGTGCCACGACTGTACAGCCTCTATATATGAGAGGAGAGGGTCGAGAGACACCGAGAGAAAAATGGTAGAATGGATCCCTTCATTACCATCTGTCCCAGTTCATGTGCCGGCCCAGTCGACGCACGTCTCTTTGGTATTTAAGAGTAAATAGAGAAAAGGGGGATGTGCCGTGGCCTGTGGGAAATTGGTGTCACTTCCTCAAATTAGCCAGTGCTTTGTGAATCTGAATAGAATAATTTGTGGGTGATCACTTGCGCCGGCAGGTTTGTTCCTTTGCATAATTTCCTCCCATCTTAGGACACTGCGCCGCTGTCATTTGACATTTCTGGGTCAGCTGTTGCTGGTGAGGCATTTTTTAGGGTTCAGTGGTAAATTGATACACGAGGATGCCGTGTTTCTGTTCACAACATAATAGCGCCATGGTTCCCCGGCTGGAATGAGGGAGCAGGTTTGAATTGAGTATCGCATTGTGGAGGTAATATAACGACGCCCGAGGGCAGCGTGACCTGTCTCTCTCTCTCTCTCTCTCTCTCTCTCTGTCTCTCTCTCTCTTTTTTTCTGTCTTTCAAATGCACACAGACACACACACACAAACCGCCTTGTGCCTCATTGTGCCTCGCTCCATTAAAAATGCAAGCGGAAAAACCATACCTGGCAATCAAGCATATCCACTGCAACTCCGAGTAAGGGCCACACATACACACACACACACACACACACACACACACACACACACACAGAAACACTGACACATGCATACAGACCGACTTCCTCTTCCCTGAGATTGGACAAGTTTATCGTCAAAGTCTCGAGAGCATCGCAGTGATGTGCGGGGAGCGTAAAGTGAATGGATGAGGTGCAGTAGGAGGGCGAGGCGGAGGAAACTGTTGTGGAGAGAAGAAGAAATGTCAATCTGTCTTCAATTTTCTCTTTCTCTCTCTGCACAAGCAGGTAATCGAAATGCCATTGAAATATTTCATGGGAGGGCAAGAAACAAGTGCAGTGAAATCCTTTTTCTGAGAGTCACATCTCATATAAAACATTTACTCAGAAAACCTGTGTGTATAAAATCACAGTTGGCTAGATGACTCTCTCTGTGCAAGATCCGGCTTCTCGATAGAGACCACTTCAAAGCAGCACATTACCATTTCAGACAAACTGGGCCAGCAGTAGCCCAAAGGTTAGACAAGGCGGGCTTGTGACCAGCCGGCTGCCATTTCAATTCCCAGGACCAGCTAGGAAAGTCTGGGAACATCGAAGTAACCCTTTGAGCCAGGCATTTAACCCACCACTGCTGCACTGGAGCTGCTCAAACACGATCCCTCTACCGGCCATCTCACTGGTTCAAATGTTTTTGAATAGTATGTGTGATGTAGGTTGCTGAAAAAGAGCATGTGTGAACTTTTCCCTGAGTAAATAAAGATTAACAAGATGAATTTTTGAGCAAACCTCTAGACTCCAAATTCAAAACCAACAATAAAGTCAGTCAGAGAGGTTAGCAAGTGTAAGTGTCTGAGGAACAGCAACGCTCTGTGGTGTCCACCCCTCAAGTGCCCCTTTCGCGTACACCTATATAAAATGTCACGGCATGTATGAAATGTGCTATGGCGGTGAAGACCATCAATTTACATAAGCCTGTGTTGAATGCCAAACCACTCTGCAGTACACACGTCATAGACAGATTTAAGACATCATATGTGAAATAATATTATGGTGTAAATGCCAAACTACACCAGAATAGGCCTATTACTAACAAACATCATACACAGAGATCTCAGCTGTAGGTAGGCATGGTTGGTCAAACGCCCTAGGTAGTTACATGAAGTTACATGAAAATGTAACCCCAGTGAAGTGGATCACTCCAATTACTTCACCAAACCAAAATACTTAATATTTAACGTCCGGAGGAAGCACGTCTCAACCTCTCACCTTGGGAAAGCCTCGGGCTGCCGTGTTATTTGTTCAAAGGCAGCAAGGAAACCAGAAAGAGAATAAGAAATAAATAAGAGAGAGTGCTCCATTTGCGAATTACTCTCTTTCAAATGTCAGAAAATGACATCATATTATATTTTCCATTGCTTGATGAAATTAAAAACAAAGTGGAAGCTTGGACCGCCGCACGCCACAGCGGCGCTGACACCAACCCTTCATCTGCTGGCGTCTGGCTCAGCTACAGTAGGGAGTCTCAGTCTGCTCTCTCACCTGGCTGCCTGGAGTGCAGGACTGGGGCTTCGCCTCAGGTAGTGGAATTAGAAAATTGTAACTGTACTACTACTACTACTAATAATAATAATAATAATGAGAGGAAATTGTAAAATTCTCTTTATCTTCTGGTCTGTAAGCGTGATAGAGTATTAGTTAGAGTTACTGTATAGACAGTATGAGTGTGTGTGTGTGTGTGTGTGTGTGTGTGTGTGTGTGTGTGTGTGTGCATTTCGCCACTGTTCTAGTACCAAAACTACAACTTGTTCCTCTCATTGACTTCTGAGTGCAGGAAGGCAGTGCTATCTAAGAACCACAAAGCAGGCTGAGTTGAGAAAGAGCTCCGAATCCTAAGGAGGTTGAGCATTGTGCGAGTTTAAATAGGAAGCCAGGCCACGCCGGAGCCTGGCCAAAATAAAAGTGCCGCAGAGTGTTTGAGTGTTTGAAATCTGCTTCTTCAAAGTGTCGTTCATCCAGCGTTGCCTTTATTCTATACAATGGTGGCAACAGCCATAACTTGTTAAAAGAGTCATTGAGGCTCGTGCAACTCCATCTCTTTCAGATCTATAAATAGTATCTCCTGACAAATTCAGGTTCCTCTTATCAGAAAATTGAGATTTTACAGCTTTGAGGGTGAGATGTGAGGCAAGGCGGGTGACACATCAAAGGGGTTGAGCCGGGGCGGGGGCTGAAGAAAACAGGGGGCTAGATGAATATGGAGCCGGGCGGGGGTGCACCCGCTAGGCGTCATCTGGTGAAAAGAGACGGTAGAAGAAAGGGGACGTTCACTTGGGGGTACGGAAAGAGAGAGATTCATTTCGAGCATAAATTATAATACATTCATCTTCCCAGATGGAACGCAAGCATAGAAGAAGAATACAGTCAAATATTGTATGTTTGGCAATATGACGGTCATACATTATGAATGATTCTAATAATCAGGTCATACATCACCATCAACATCATCAACTACAAAATTCCACTTTAGATTCTGCCTCCTGCACCTTTAGAAGCCGATTTCTTTAAGAAAAGATCTCGAGGTCTTGAGGGAGAGAGTACAAAGACTGTGACACTGTCCTCCTTATGCCCCTCCAACCTGCTGATAAGGCCCCACCCCCCATCGGCTAGCTGCCACCGCAGAACTCCCACTCCCATGGGATGGAAAATGTCTTAGCCTTCTGTTCATCTAAGCTGTCCACTGCCAGTCAAAGCACCGCTGGTATTGGACCGTCAACCACCAGTGAAAAACACCTCTGGCATCTGATCGCAGGTGCCCTGAGACAAAGCTCCAAAATGTTCAATTCCCAACAATTCGTACTTTAATCTGTCCTCTTGAATCCTCCGCGGATGCGACAGAAAGCAATCGACAACTACTACCACCTCTTGCTGCTTGTAACTGTGTTGCATTTTGTGTGGAGTGACTGCAATCTGTGCACCCGTAGAATAACTGCTATCAGATTTCTGTATATTTTGTTTGGGAGAATTTTGTCGTGCATGTACCCCTAGGCTAATCTGTAATATGCATAATACCTCTTATCCTCTGCCCCCTCCAACTCAGACAGATAACAGCCGACAGTCTAGGCCCGGGTCAACAGAGGTTCCCGCTATATCTCTGCTCTGCCCTATCCACAGTGGCCAGTGACTGCAGACTCGCCGCTGATAGCGGACCAATCTTTGGCCCCCATCTTTCTTTCAGGTTACCGTTGGTCAATCCTGGAACTGCATTAAAAACTACTGAAGCGGGAAAATGTCCGTGAAGCATATAACGAGAAAAGTGAGTGTGCGTGTGCTTGGATGTACACATCCTTCTACTTCTCTAGCAACGTCTATCTTCGTGTCTGCGGAAGGTTCCTGTGTTCCCCAGATCAAAATGGTCTTTATCTCTTCTGTGTTGCATTGAATTATGTATGAAACAAGGCGAGCTATACCATCACTTCTACGACACAGAGATATAACACTAGCTAAATGAGCTTGGTTGGGTAACTAGCACTTTAATGCTTTAATCTACATCTACTGAGATCTACTCAGAACCACTAATGAGAACACACAGAGGACAAGACAGGTTTTACACGGACCCTGATTAAGCTGTGAAACAAGGGTTCGCAATCAAAGACATGCAAGAAGCACCCACACTCTTGGCTGCTGTGTATAACACATACTCAGCGTCCACTTTATTAGGTAACTGCTCACGTTTACACTCCTCCAGATAGTCATGTAAAGAGTATAAAGTATAAAGCATGCAGACAGGGTGGAGACTAAATGTTAGCATGGGCACGATGCATGATTTAAGCCATTTTGAACATGGTATGATTGTTTGTCCCAGCATCTCATGAACAAGAATGCAAGTAGCAGCTCAGTGCAACAGTGGTGTGCAGAAGAACATTCAAAAAAAGCACAATTTGTCGAACCTTGAAGTGGATGGTGTCAGCTAAGAACAAGAAGATAAAGCTAAAGTGGCCACACGATCACCAAAACTAGACAAGTGAAGAGTGGAAAAACCAATGGTACGATGAACCCTGATTTGTCTTGCAACATGCTGATGGCGGGGTGAAAATGTTGTATGTT
>CABFOQ010020247.1:8406-19841 GCA_900660455.1 Gephyroberyx darwinii
AGCTCTTTTCATTGTGTGTGTGTGTGTGTGTGTGGTTAGATCCTGCAGATGAAGGTGAATAGACTAGAGCACCTGGTGCACTTGAAGGATATGCGCATCGGAGACCTGACACGGCATCTGGAGACATACAAAGCCAAAGCCAAAATGCACTGATACAAACATGTACAGCACCAACATGTAGGATACACATTAAACACACATTACACACACACACACACACACACACACACACACACACACACACACACACACACACACACACACACACACTAATACACACAGAATTACTTTATTCCATAGTGGCTCTGAGACATAACTCCATAACTGCAATAAACTCTATTTTACAAAAAGGACTACCAAGGCAAAGAAAGATTTCCATGGAAACAATTGAGAACATTGTGCATCACACCTGTTTAAACACACCAGCACAGTTACATGTATTTTTCCCATTTCAACAAGACTTGTTTGCCAAGTGGTGTGTTTATGTGATGGTACAGCATAACCCCATTTTCCACCCCATTTTCCTCTTGGAAATGGAGACCATATTCAGTGATGAAATGTTGAGTAAGGTATGAATGAAATACATGGAGAGCCGCACTAGTGAGCAGTTGAAATGTTTTTAATATCATGAATCACCAAGGGCATTGCAACAATATACAATAGAATATATTTTTGCATCACTCCAGATTTTACATATTATATCTTTTTGTTTAACCGATCTGTTTGGATATCTGACGAATGAGATTCTGTTTTATTAGCCTGTTTTATGAGAATTTGTCTTGTTAGTTTAATATAAATAGCTGATCCTTCATGGAGAATTAGAGTGTATTTTGTATTGTGTTTTGTGTATGTATGTTCTTGAACTACTGTGCCTTTAGACAGCCTTTGACCTCTGACCTCTAAGCGCTCAACAAATAAACTAACCTCTTTGACTTTACAACTTGGTGTGAATATGAAGAGAGCACAGCAGGTTTGAAACATGTTAACCAGCCATGTGAAATGTACCGCAAATGATAATATCTATGTTCTTCAGATATAAATGTGTGACCTTCACTTCCTTCTGACTCATTCATTAATTTCCTCTGAAACTCTTCAAAGATAGAAACCAGTCATCGATGATATCATCTGGGGTTCATTTTCCAGTCTTTGTCTTGCTTTAAGGCTGACGGATGATAATATCTCTTAATATCTATAATTTATATACACTTAATTATTATTTCTTTGTGCAAACACATCACATTCCATCTTCGCGCTGCAGAACTGTATAGCTGACCAGGACTTCTCATAGAAACATTCTCATTTTCTGTCTTAACTCTCTGTGTGCCACTATCCGATTCCTCCGCGGGGTCTGCCTGTGTTGTCTCTGCTCATATCTCTGCCAAATTACACTAGATAAGACGTGGTACTGTATGTCTGTCAGTCTTTGATCTTGGCCCCTCTGTTGGTGTAGAATAACAGGAGAGTGACGACCTGCTGGTCTGTATCAGGGGCCCCTGATAGCAACCAGCTGGGTGTTGGCGTGTTCAAGTCCTGATATGCTGATCACCTTCACACCACTCACTATCACCAAGCTAAAAGCAACACAACACTGTGATACAATATTTTCATTTTTTAGTACGTCTACCATGGTGCGACTTCATTACCTGAAAACTTCTGACATTATTTGCCTACTGGAGTGTGTATTCACTGATGACATTCAGGCTTTGTTCAAACTCTCATTGTAGATATTTACAAGTTGGCAACATTATACAGTACTGTGCAAAAGTCTGTAAAACAAATGATGTAAAAACAAATTCTGGAAAGTGAAGATGCTTTCAAAAATAATGCAATGAAAACGTTTCTAAGTATCAAAAAATGTACTATAAAGACATCTCCTCAGAGGAGTCTGAGAAATAGCAGAGATAATGCTCTTTCTTTAAGAGTACATGTGTTGTGTGACTAATGCGCACGCACACACACACACACACACACACACACACACAAAGGATTGGAATGTGAGGGTAAACTCTGAAACAGAGCAGCCATTGATGAATTCTGTGACTGCTGATGAATCATTCGGTATCATACTGCTGTTTGGGGGATTGGACATACATCCCTACACCCTTTCCTCCCTCCAACCTCTACCCTCACCCATCCAGGACTGATAGGACAGACAGCTGAAGGATGAGGGGCCATGCCTCTGCCTTAGGGTGAGACAGAGACAGGCGGAGTCCAGGAAGGCAGAAATGTGGCATCATGCAGGATCATACAGACAGGAAAGAGGAGCACTGGACCATCCAGGAAGCAGCAAACCTCACCTTGATCTCACTTCCTGTGAGGCAGGGCTTTAAACGTGCTGACACAAGTTTGTAGCCTCCACAGGTTTTCCCCATCCAAGTAAAACCACCCATTTAAATGTGCAGAGGCCACACTAATGTTGACCACCAGACACAAGAACAATTTCCTCTTCGATTAAGTAAACAAGATGAGGAACAGTGAGGCTGAGCAGCACTCTTTCGCCAATTCATTTGCAGTCACAAACATGTTCTCTGATCCCATCTCCCACAAATCCTGAGATCAGGAAAAGCCAGGGCAAGGGTCAGAGTAAAGCTAAACATGCTAACTCATTCTGGCAGCGGGATCTGTGCATCATTTTGAGGCGCCAGTGAAGAAGAGAGCAGAGATGGATGGTTTTGGCTGTGAAAGGATGCCAGAGATCTCAGTATGGACTTAGAGGTCATAAAAGGAGGCTATCCCTCATCTACTCAATCAAGGAGAAATCATACACACACAGAGACACACACACTTTGACTGACCACTTCCTTCCTCTGTGAACAACTGACCGGCCATGCAGAGACTTCAGGCTTAGGAGTCAGCCCCTTGGGGTATTCATTACACACACAGACACCAAAAAACACAAACAGAACTGTCTCAAAACGGGACTGTGTGAAGGTTTGTGTGTTTATTCATTCACATATTTACTGAGTCATCCTTATATAGCCATGACCACCCAGCCCATTCCCTGTCCTCTATCACTAACCGTTCAACACATGCACAGCACATGACGTCTCACTCGTTTCTGACTGCACTTGACATCGATTGAAATGATCTTGGTGCAGTTTCTGTCATTAGACATCTTCCTGGCAAAAACCTATAGGAGTAATTTCAGCTGTTGTATTGGGTAAGAGAAACTTTATTTAGCACAGTATTAGTTCTCCTCCTGGTGGCGCCTATGTGTACTACATTATGTCCACACATTAATTCACACACAGGGAGAAGAGAGCTATCAAAATAGGCTTTATTTTACATATAAGAACATTGTCAAAACGTGATGAAAACATCTTGCATATAAACCCTTTAAAACAAGGACAATGTTCACATTTCGTAGATTGTACAAAAGTAACATTGACAAAAATGTTTAATTATTTTCATGAGTAAGTGATTCATACCCCTGTTTTGCATGTTTATTTGAACCCAACACCAAAGCAAAAAGAGAATGCATGTCTTCAATTTCATTCTGAGGTCAAGTAAACATCAGGACATCTTCCACATACTAGTAGTGTCCACTGTTAGTTGTGTCTTTCTCGGCTAGAGTCTATAGAGAGCCATGGATGTCTATGTAAGCTCCTAAGTAATTTCACAGGCCTGGACCACTGAACAAGTCCTCCGTCTAAGTGTAACCTCCACCACCATTCAAGCAAGGTCAAGAATTTGGCAGCTCAATTGAAGTTAATTTTCAACAAACTGCCTACTGTCAATACAGAAAAATCAATCATTGCACCTTTCTTGAGGCTAGGGCATAATTTAAAATTATTTTAAGGCTTGAATTCTGAATGTTTGAAGCCATTTCTGTATTAATCTAAAGTACAGGAAGATCCATATAAAATCCCTTACAACAACTTCAACACACAAACTTGCATCTGGCTTTTGCTCAATCTTCCTATTGAAATAGGCATAGTTCATAAAGCTTGAATGATTGCATCTAGTCCTGGAACTCTAGTTGTGACAAAATTGACTGGAAGTTGAGTGAATTCTCAGAGGTCTGCTGCATCTCTGAGTGTGAACTTCTGTGATAATTAGGAGCCATGTTTTATTTTTGTTGCCATTAAAATCCATTAATCCTTTCCTATTCAGAAAAGACTGAAATTCTTGAATTCAAGAACTTGGTGAAGGATTATGTCAACATTTGAAAGTGGAAAGGATTTCCAGATTAACGTAGACCAATGCAGTTAATCCTGAATGTTTCTTTAGAGGCAATGGACTTTAATTTTCAGTTTAAATCCCAGCTTCATTCATCCTCATAAATCAAATACTACTGTTCTTATTCTACGACTCCACTGCCCCAACTCAGGTGTCTGCCACCTCCACTTAATGGGGAAATTTAACCTTACATATAGGGTAATGTTGAGTGTTTTGTAGTGAATTTTGCGATAAATGTGTAAACTCTAGGTAAACTGAGCACACTGAGAAAAATGATAAAAAGAAGCACATCAAATTCAATGAAAGTCTCTTTCCTGAGAATTAATTAACCATGACTAGACGTCTGGATAAGCTCTGACACCAACAACAGAGTTGGCAAATAGTCACCAATAGTCATCTAAATCAAGTGACTACAAATTTCTCCACACATGGCCCTGATAAAATCCCTTTAATCAAAGCCAGAGAAAGTAGATGTACCGAATGCTCGACAAGGATTACAAATCACAACTCCCTCTAGAGGAAAAACCTACTGCTATTGAACCACAAGATTTTTATGCTTCTCAACTTTTTGATCAATTTTTCTTTTTAGCAGCAATAGATTATTTCTTCTTGGTTGGTTTCACAGTTGATGCCAAGGCAGGTCTTAGTGCAGCACCTCAGCCAGGGTCCGAAATTACCACCTGCCAGGCGACAAGCGCTGGTAGAATGTGTCTTTGGTGAATAAATCAGTAAGGATCACCTGCCACATTGACCAGTCCCTTTTTGAGGTGGTAATATTTGAATGCCTTGGTTATATTGAGTTCTGTTGCAATTCATGATGAATTACCAGTTTGAGCCATTGTATAAGTGAGTGAGCAAGTTTTAAATGAACACACAGTGCCTGATTCTATGAATGAAATGGCACTGAAAATAGGTAAGGTGACACATTTCTATGACAATATTTTTGGCTGGCATTTTTTTTTGTTTTCCAGCCCTTGGCAGGTGAGCCAATAAAATAATTTCAGACACTGGTGTCAATCTCTGTGTAGGCTGCCCTTTAATCCCAAACTAATCTTTAACCAACTAAGCTTTCACCAATCTAACATACAATTTAAATACAGCACTATATCTCTGACACTACACACTACATATGTATACAAACTACAGACTGCGGCAATCCTCCAACTTCAACAACCAAGTACATGTAGAGTAATATCTCACTCATGCAGGGTCTGGTGCAAATTCTAGTGTCACTGCAGATTCTAGCAAGGTCTGTCTCCTTTAGGTGTCAAGTCAGATAAAAAGCCATTTCATAGTTTCATACTAACTTACGACTTGCTTATTAGGCTGCAACTTGTAGAAAACTGTAGGTAGGTAGCTAAAGCATGCACTGCAGCCTAGCAGGTGAAGCCTCCAGAACCGTAAGTGATATGCCCAATTCCCCACAGGTATCATTAGTTTCATGTTATCTTATTGCTTAATGGAAGTCTCTCCAATCTCTCTGACCTGCTTTCCTTCCCTATCACTTGATTTTTTGCAACCATTCTGCATGAGCAAATATTGGATGTTTCTCTTGCAAACCCTGCATACATTTTAAACTCCATTACCTGTCAAAACCATTTTAAGTTCAACTACAAC
The DNA here is from genome assembly GCA_900660455.1 of Gephyroberyx darwinii. Lineage (NCBI taxonomy): Eukaryota > Metazoa > Chordata > Actinopteri > Trachichthyiformes > Trachichthyidae > Gephyroberyx > Gephyroberyx darwinii. The sequence goes on from CABFOQ010020247.1 coordinate 14,203, forward strand.
CGGCCTCTTCTATTAAGCATGGTTAAACAGGGAACAAATAAAAGAATCAGTGCCATAATGCAACTCTTGTTGAGAGAAGAGCCAACTAGTGTATCAGTGTAAGAGAAGATGGCAGAGACGACCTACCCACATCACAGACACTTACACACACACCTTCCTGATTAGAATTAGTGTCACCTGTCAGATTCCAGTTCAGCTAAATCATAGACAGTAATTCTCTAGGTCAAAACTATACTCAATTTCATCACAGATCAATCATCTTGCATACAACAAACAAAATTAATGCAGCTCCAAAAGCAAAGTAAAACGTTGCACAGAATGCAAGCATGTGTAAAGTACAGCGACTACTTGCTGTCACATTCTCAGGCAGAAGCATTTATTATGCTTTCAATTTTTTAATTATGGCATCATTCTCATTCCTAAAACTTCGTCTTTTTCCAAGGAGGTGGAGGTAAAAACATTACCTCTCCCTTTCATCTTGCCCTTCCTGCCTCTTACCATCCTTGTTTTCTTCCCTTCCCCACCCTTTCTCAGCCATTTAGAATTAAGACTAAAGCATTTTGTTCACCCAACTAGCTGCAAATCTATCCCACCCATAATCAATTAGTGTTCTCTCCCTTCATAGGGTCATCACTTCCCTTGTGACCGGGCTTTAGAGGAGTCTGGGTCAGCAATGGGCAGGGGGCGTCCAGACTTAGGGGGGCCGTTTCCCTCTACAAACATGTTAGGGATGTCCTGGCCAAAGTAGATCTTACTGTTAGAGGCTATGGCCTGATACTTCATCAGCTCCAGATACTCAGGGGTTAACTTCAACTGTAAAGAGAAAAGTAAGAGAAAGTGAGTGTGTGAGGATTAGATGTTGTATGTGGCAGTGTGTGTATGCAGGAAATTGTGTCAACACCATCTTTTACCATGTTAGCGTCAGAAAACTTGGCAGCAGTGTAAAACTCTGCATCAGCCTTAGCCTTTTCCCTCGCTACGAAGGCAGCATCTGAAACACATAGGCAGTGTTCATGAAACTAAGACAGACATACACATGACAAACAAGATAACCAGGGGCCACCACATACAAGAACACACATAGGATAACCATTCATATCACTAAAAACACCAATCAACCCAACGAATCAATGAGACTAACCTTCTATTTCAGAGATCTTCTTCTCGGTCTCTTTCTCCATCACCTTCTGTTGGAAATGGATCTGTGCTACCTGGGCCAACTTCTCAGCCTCTGTGGGAGACAGAGAAACCTGATCTTTAACAACTGTCCAGAGGTGGGGGTTGTTGCTAGTACTACAGATGACAGATGCTAAAACACAGATGTCAATCATGCAAATGAAAGCATAGCAGGCTAGATTACAGTAGAGCGCCGTCTTTACCAATAATAGCCTTCTTCCTTTCAGTTTCTGCTTCCTTTTCCACCACTTTTTGAGTCTGAGCAGTTATTAACAGACGAGTCTTCTCAGCTTCCCTGCACACAAAAACAAAGAGATAAGGCGTTCACCAATACTTGCCTCTACGCCTACTCTTACAGAGACTGTGTGGGTGTCTCACAAACATGCTAGGATGCACAATATGCATAGACACTTTGCTAGTAAGTACAGATACACAAACTCACATGAGTTCAAAGTTCCTCCTGATAGCCTCAGGGATCTTTGGCTTGGTAACACGGACTGCCTTAATTAGGACATTTAAAAAGGAGAATAGGAAAGAGAGAGAGAAAGCAATTGAGCCTTTGCTCACAATCAAACTGCCAATGAATTGGTAGAGGTTGAACGATTTGACTAATTGAGGTGAGGTATGGTTTCCAAGTTAGGATTGGTCCAGCGGCATTCAATGTAGAATTTGAGTGGAAGGTTCAATTAGAAATGTGATGTTTTGGTGATGCTTTATTGAACCCCAAAGGGGAAATTCTCTTTTTGCTTGTACCCTCCACATGGAGGACAGGGCACAGAGTCTGAAGGACACTTTAGCTGTCATGAGGACTTGAACCCGGGCCTTTGGTTGAAGGATCTCCCTACTCACTATACCACTACTACCCAATAGTGTGTGTAGATACCTGTATTGTAAGTCCAGGGGCCATAACATTCAGGTCTTTCTGCAAGGCGATCTTTAGATTCTCATCTATGATGTCTATGAAACAAAAAACATGTACACAACAAACTATTTGGTGCAGGGCATTCTAGGAATGAACAGACACAGCACAAGCCACTTTCCTAATATTGAGTTAGGGGATATAAAACTACCAATTGTACCAGTAATGTATGCCTACTCACCAAACAAGTCAATGTACACCTCCTGTAAAGTGTGTACACTGCAGAACTGGTTGAGTTCATGATGAATCTTGTTGAAGATGAGAGTTTTATCATAATCAGCAGTGTAGTTCTTTACTATGTCCACCACTACAAAGAATAAGAGCAGGTATAGTACAAGGTGTTGAGACGCAAACAAATATAGGACTGCTGTGATTCAGTAGTAATACAGTGGTAATGCTGTGGATGAGTTATACAATCAGGAACTCATTTTGTACCTGCTGAAGGGGTCAGCATGTTGACAACCTCTATCCTGTCAAAATAAATCATTACACCACCACTGTAGAGGAAAAAAAAAAGTTGTTGACATCAGAAACATATTTTTCTGAGGAATACTTTACAGCCACACATGCCCATGCTATAAGTTAACACTTTTACCTTGTTCCACAAGGCACATTCTTGATCTCATCAGTTTGAAGTGTAGTCTGAGACACAAAGATTCAAAACATGATTTCAGGGAGATCAAGATATTGCCTCCAGTATGATTGCTCTGCTCTGATCTGTTGCTTGGATAACTAATTTAAAAAAATGTTGTGCCATGAGGCTAAATTCCAGGGCTTTAAGGTGAAGGTACCTGCACTGATCTATAGGTGGTGATGAAAGGCAGCATAATATGATATCCAGGACCATTGGGAACCACCAACAATGCTCCTCCCCTAAAAACAAATACATACAAATGATTTAGTCAGAATTCTAAACAGCAGATTATCTATCCAACTATCTGCCCACATTTACATGCAAATAGTATTCCACATATTTAGTTCATATCCCAATCACAAATATCCCTGTAGAAATTAATAAACTGATACAGGACCCTTTGGGAGTCTTTCATCATGTGGCTGTTTACCTCTCCCATAGGGTCCTGTATTGCTCCATTGACTTTTTACCGCACGAAAGTCAGCGAGCCCGATAACGAAACCAATACATCGAATTTCACTGATCTAAACAACTTTACACAACATTACAATGGAAATGTTGGGGTATACCTGTCTTTAACAAAGTATAAAAGTTTATTTGTGCATAGAAGATGCAGCACCACCCACCGCCCCGCAAGTAGACAAGTGAAGGATTATGGACATCTGTTTAGGTCAGCGATATTCGACGTATTGGTTTCGTTATCGGGCTCGCTGACTTTCGTGCGGTAAAAAGTCAATGGAGCAGGACAGGACCCTCTGGGAGAAGTAAACAACCATATGATGAAAGACTCCCAAAGGGTCCTGTACCAGGGCTAGAATGACCATGACCATGTGAACCAAGCTTGCACTCAATGCAAAAACACAGTGAACAGGATACAAGCCTTGCCAGATAATATTTCCACATTCCATCTTTCACAATTAGATTTGATTAGGATATGAGCTTCTTGCAACTGGTGTATGGCGTCCACACGTGCCAGTTCAAAAACAGAATACTTGAGTAGTCCAACTAGTAAACAAATACTGGTATGTGTGTAAACACAGTGCAGTGTGTTTAACATAGTGCTAAAAGAACATGAAAGGAATGTTCACAATGTTACTCCTTGTCTGTTACTTCTATTAGGTTTAGAGATTAATGGTCAGGGTTGTGATACCTGTAATATACAGCAAGGTGTCCTTCCTCGATCTTGTGAATTGAGGAGTGTAGTAGGACGGCAATCACTCCTGCTATTGCTGCGACTACTGCCCCAACATGCGCCATCGTCATCCTCACCAGCACTTACCTTCAGACAAAAAAACAAACATATTGAGATACTTATACAGTACATAATACATATCTTACCATATTTGAGGCCTTCTATAATTGTGTGTGTCAGTTATCTTCATCAGATTGACGGTCAGACAGCTAATAAAATGCTGTTAATACCTTCCTAGCAATCGGCAAGGTAATTCAATTAATTAAATGTAATTAAATTTGACTAATTGCGCGTAAGTCAAAAATGACTACGTGCACACAACTGTTAAGACATTTTGTCTAGCTAAAATACCTATGCGATACTATTAAAGTTAATGTCTGTTTCTGGCAAAGCTGTCCTATCCCTTAACGTTACTGCTTTAACTGTTAATAGTGACTCCGAACATTAGATTGTTGTTGCTTCTGTTAGTAACTGTACCTCACAGTACACAAAAGTAAAACAGCTAACGTTAGCTAGCTGGATTAGCATGCAGAATGAACTGACAGTCAATTTAGCTAGCAACTCCGCTCCGACGACACAGCCACATGTCTGAAGCACGCGTGTTCTTAAATACAGAATTAGGCGATCCAGTTAATTTGGAAAAGGAAACAATAACATTTGACTGTACAAGCCAGGCTTCAGGCTGTTAATGAATAACATTAACCTAGCTAACATGTTAGCTAGGGTTAACGTTAGGTAAGTAGGAAGTCAGTCGCTGTCAGTTTTTTGTAGCTCGATGCTAGCTCGCTGGTTAACTCACGTCCAGTTAACTTACCTAACATTGCGTCGTAATAAATTAGCAATAGTTAAGCTTTTTGTAAAAAAATGGTTGCTATGTCATACCACTGTATTGAACCGTCTCCCCTTCTCTTCTTGTCATTCAGTTCACAACGACCCATCCCCCTCACGCCGCCGCCCACAGGTTCTTCTCGCCTGTCTTGCTTCCCTTTCTGATACACATGCTGCGTTCATGGGCCATCATAGATATTATATTAGTGACAACTTGAGCGCACATGAACGACCAACAATTGAAAAGGGGTCCAATAAAGTTGTAAACATGATATAGAGAAAGACTTTACTGTTAGCACAATTGCCGAGCTGTGAGATATAGGGGACAACAAAAAGTACCTTCGATTAACGGACATGTTGAATGGCTTGCCTGTGATGTCGAGCGCTGCCGAGGAATGTGAATAGGAGGTCATTGCAAATCCCTCAAAAACAAAAAAGATGTCAGAACATTTTGAATGTGGCTTCTAAAAATCCTCAGCCATCCTTTTAACTATTTCTGGCTGCTAATGTCCTTGTTCATAAAATGTTGTTTGTGAAAGAGATGTTTGTATTACGAGAGATGTTTTGAGTTCTTCTGAAGTGTGGAAGTGGGTTTTTTTTACTTTCAGAATCAACTGTATCACAGTCAGGGTAGCAGGGTTTGCTCTCAGTATTTCACTGTGGTGACTTTTTTTTGACATTTTTTTTATGTTAGAAGTTTTTGATTTGGAGTTTTGTTATAAAATGCTTTTCTATTGATAGAATCACATGTTAATACGTAACTTCGGTAGCGGTGGCAGCAGTGTTTATTCACTGGTATCTCTGAACCACACTAGTGGTGCTGTGTGGAATGCAGACGTTATATATATATATATATATATATATATATATATATATATATAGGAAGAGCA
>CABFOQ010020251.1:4138-15713 GCA_900660455.1 Gephyroberyx darwinii
ACAACAACAAAAACAAAAAGTTTGTTTCTGGTGTGGTGTGTGTGTGTGTGTCTGTGTGTGTGAGAGAGAGACAGAATTCATAGGCTCGTGGGTAGCTTTGACCAGTTAATTGCCAAGACAAGACTCTGAGATAGCGTCTGCCTCCAACTGGTATGTGTGTGTGTGTGTGTGTGTGTGTGTGTGTGTGTACTAGTATTGTTTTGAGTTCCAAATGTCGACACAAGGATAGAAAGAGGAGGAAAAACCCCTTAGTGAAGACATTATTCTAGTCTTCACTTTTAGGGGCTCATTTATTGTGAAAGGTGTTGAGACATTAGTGTTCACAAATGAAACCGTCACAGAGAACATTGGCGGCCTCTACACTGAACCGGGTCAGATTCCTCAGGACATCTGCTGGATTACTTTACGGCACAAAGGGAGATTGCTTTACGGAGCAAGTAGCGACTACTTCTTTGTGGCGGGAAGCAACAGCTTTCATGGGAAATGGGTTCTTAATCTTGAGAAACACTAGCACTAACAATACCACTGGTGTTAAATAGAGGCTACCAATTTGTTCCCGGCAATTATATCAAGGTGTCACAGTTAATTTGACAATGAGGATGTTTAAAAATGCTCCACATAACACATAGGTTTAGGTTAGGGTGATGATTGAGGTTAGGCATGTAGTGGGTTAAGGTTTGTGTGAGGCGGTGAGGGGATGGAAGTCCTGTAATGTATCAAAGGAAGGTCCTCACATGTATAGTAATACAAACTTGTGTGTGAGTGGACATTGTTGTTCCCGTGTTTTCATTCTTTTGTCCCAGACAGACCCTCTCTGGGGTTTTACAACACTCCAGGAGCGACATTTTGAGTTTATCTCTCTCCCTCCCTCTCTCTGCACACCCCTTCCCGTCTTCCTTTCCCCTCCCTCCCTCTCTAAGCACATCTCCACCTTGTTATCGCCCTGCAGAGCCAAAAAGCTGCGTTGCCATGGCGACAGCCTCCCTGTCGGAGACAGAAATGTGTGACTTGGAGATCCATTTTCACGGCTGAGAGAGACACGCCATCGTTCACATCTCGTATATCCTCTCCTGCCATCATTATTGCAATGCACCCTGTACAAACCTATACATCATCTCTCTCCATTCATTAAACCAAGAGACTGAGGACTGAATCAAGACACTCTATGTTTCTAGGTAATAATCAAAACTATCCGGGCATATCTTTATAATGTCTGTTTTTGTTTAGCATGACATTTGTGCATCATGAAAAAGGTGACTATTTATAAAAAATGATTAAAAAAATATCAAGAAGATATCTGCATCCACCACAATCTAATAACATAATATGCCAAAGCTATGAAAGTATTAATGAATGGAAAAGTTTTAGGAATGGAAATGTTGAAATCAGCTGATCAAATATTTATTATTATAACTATTTCCAACATATGATGGCTGGAAATATATACGGGGGGAACTATACCCATTACAGGTACAGTTAAATTAACAATCTGCAACATTTTCATATTTCACAAATGTATATTTGGCTGCTTTCTCTCACCGACTGACACAACAGTGATTCAACCTTCGCCCAGTACATGAAAGCTTTTACAGAAACTCAAACAGGCTGCCAGGGGTCCGTCACGTCCCTGAAAGCCCTCTATTCTAACACGTTTCAGACACTCCCTTACGTAGCATAGCGAGCTCCGTGTGGTCCAAGCACTTAGGACCCTGGGCCAAGCAGTGCGTGTTCGACTGGCCACAACAAGGGCGGCTGGTGGTTTATCTGGGGGCTTAAAAACACCATCTGCCCACGGAGGCCAGAAAACACACTCTGTAGATAAATACTGAATGTCAATTGACTGGTTTCTCAAGTGTCCTTGCTAGTGACAAGATGTTCTGAAATCACACTCCACCTCTCCCAGGAACTGTGTGCGTGTGTGTGTGTGTGTGTGTGTGTGTATACAGTATGCGTGTGTGTGTGGTGGTAGTAGGGAGAGTCTTAATTAAAGCTACTTCATATGGATGGTCTTTTTTAGGGGTGAAAACAAATTTGTGGGGAACATATGGTGCCCCAGACATGACACACGCCCACATAATACATAGACACTTACACATGTGCACACATACATACACACTTTCAATCTTCAAAGTGCACGCATGCACACACACACACACACACACACACACACACACTAGCACGTCTGAGCTCCTGAAGAAGCTGAAGTGCTGGCCCACTGTAAGTGTTGGAATATCATGAATCCCCCATCTACCATTTGGGAAGGTGTGTGTGTGCGTGTGCGTGTGTGTGTGCGTGTGCGTGTGCATGTGCGTGTGCGTGTGTGTGTGTCTGTGTCTGATATTATTTCAGGCAGATGGAGGGAGCCGTGGCCCCTTCTGCAGGGTCAATAGGGAGAATTTAACCAGCACAGATTATTGCCTCTCCTCCTCCCCTCTTCTCCCCCTTTTCTCCACTCCCTTCATCCCTGTAAATCTGTTTCTCCCAACCCCTCGCCTCCTCTCTTCCTCCCATAAACACTCCTCCCTTCCTCCGCCCCCTCTCGTCCCCACCTTCCCTCTCTCTCTTATCGTTCTCAATTTTCTCTTCTTCTTCTTCTCTCGTAGGAGCATTTTTAACAAAGATGAAATGAGTGACGGGCAAGTGAGATAGAAGAGAAGAAGGATGATAAGAAGGGAGGAATTTCATTCCGATCCACTATCTGAAAGCGAGATATCCAACAGTTGGGCTGCAGAGTGGCAAAGTGGTTAGAGAGACTTCAATCCCCACCTGTCAAAGTGTGCTGAGACACCAAACCCCTACCTGCTCCCTCATCGTAAGTAACTCTGGATAAGAGCGTCAGCTAAATGTCTAATCTGTAGTCCTTTCAATCACTGACCTGAGACTGTGAGAAACCATCAGACTGATTCCTATATTTTGAAATATTGAATATTTGGACTTCAGGTATTTCCCAAAAGCGATATATCCATGACTCCCAAACTGACTCCCAACACAAACATTCCCAGTTACTGAGAGAAAGTGCCTACCATCATTTTGTTTTATGAAATAACACTTCACTTACCGAGGACCAATTAAAACGCCTGTCACATGTTGAGCTGTCAGTTGTAATAAGGTGGGGATGGAGGGGGTGAAATGTCATCGCTTGCCCTCGGATGAAGAGAGACGTGACATAGCATCAACAACTTGGAAGCGTAATCTTACCTGCCCGTAATTGGGGACAACTTATACTCTTGAAGATGAAGTGCAGAAGTAACATATCCGGGAATTTATCTGCAGATTTTTGTTGTGTCGGCGGCAAGAGAATAAATCTCACATCCTCCAAGGACTTTTTTAAAAATATCTTTATTTTTCTTCCAAAGTCAGGCGAGATATGGATCGTCGTTTTGGGAGTCAATATAGCGGCGTCAGCAAAACACTGACATCACTATAAGTCACAGACAGGAGTTTTGAATTGAACTCATCGACTTCGGGATGTGGGCAGCGAGAGAGAAGATGAGATTTCCTCCAGTTTAAAAACGCAACACACATCTGTACAAAATGATAACTTGCTCAAAACAGCAAATTATGGAGTATTATAGAGTTTTACAGAGTGTATCCTCAATATTTTGAGATACTGAATGATGAAAATAGTAGATGCATGAGGCTTTTTAATAGAGCTGGAGTTGGGATATGGATACATGAGAAATAGAAGGAAAAAAGAGGCTTTTTAGTGCTTAGGAGGAGATGCAAGCTGCATAAGACATTTAAGTTTTCTTGCACAAGACGATAAATATTTGTAGCGTTACAGAACGGTGCAGTGTCCAAATGCCTCGGGCTAAATGGTGGGAATCCATACAATAACGGACTTAAAGCATCCACAGGCCTTATCGCTTCAGCCCACATGTCTTAGCATGCGTGCGTGCATGTGTGTGTTTACACTACTCCACCTACATGTTCCCACCCGAGCCGTCCGCAGACAGAGGAATCCATGCAGAGGATTAGGGAACGGTGTTCCCAAATCCCAGACACGGGATTCCTCCACCAATCACATGGCAGGTGGCGTTAGCCTCCCGGAGAGCCATGTCAGGGAATACTGGAACGATCCTAGTCGAGCCGATGCCTAAGGGGGGAATCTGGGGGAATCTTGGAGCTGTGATTCTGTGATCCCCCCCCAAAAAATTGCTTCCAATTGTCCAGAGTGATGCAGAAAGGGTGGGTGGTGTTGGATGTTGAAGGGGGGGATATATACTGTGTATATATATATATATATTTGTATATATATATATACACGTATAAGGGATTGCAATTCAGAATCCAGTGTTTACACTCAAGCCTTCTCGCTGTCACGTCGAGTTAACAGAAAATCGTCTATCCGCCCACAAAGGTGAATACATCCATATACTCATGAACACACAGAAACACACCACGAGCCACAAGAAAACAACAAGTCTATCCTCCAACCACCCCTCCTCCCCCCTCTCTCTCTTCACTTCCCTCTCTCTCTCCATCCTTTCCTTCTCTTCCTCCCACTCCTTTCCTGTTGTTCCTCCTGTTGGAGAGAAGTTGCGTTGAGGGCTGACAGCAGCAGCGGGAAGTTTTGTTTTTCCCCTCCGGACGGCAAGCGGAGAGAGAGGAGCGAGCCGGGGAGACTAATGTTATTACAAGCGCGGCACACTTCCTCCCCGGTCGATACTCGCCAATACCTGGGAAGGAGGGGAAAAAAAGTGAAAAGCTAGCAGGCCAGAGGTGGTACAGTAATGAGGTCACAACCTGCTACATACTGTACATAGTTAGGCCTGTAATTGCTGTTTTTCAAATTGAAATTCTGTACACGGTGCCTCCGTGGTGTGGGATCACCACCGGATTGCAAGTCCAAGAGGTTTAATTCCCTTTGCAAACGTCACCTGGACCTGGCTCACCTGATTACCCATAACTCTTTGCACCAGGAAGTTGAACTGGTTTTATTTTCTGAATAATGCATGCGGTCCGTCAGGTCCTGCTGCACGTGGCTCCTGGGGGTTAAGACGAAGCTTGACAGGGTCTTATTTTTTTTGTATGTGTAGAGGTCTGAACCAAAGCCGGCGTGGTGTTTTATGAGAATCATTGATCGGGAGGCGCGCATTGATGAGCTCAGGCGAGGCGCTGTTGTGAATGAAGCAGGATATAGTGGCGACCCAGGGGGAATCACAACACACTACGACCTGATCTCTTGCAAAGCCGCTTGGAACCTGATGCTGTCCGCCCTGATGAATGTACTCTCTCTCTCTCTCTCTCTCTCTCTCTCTCTCTCTCTCTCTCTCTCTCTCTCTCTCCCTGTGTTTTCTGGGACTGATGAATGCAGAGCGAATCAATAAATCTATTCCCCTGCTGGATACCTGATAAAATTTACAAGGACAAGCTTAATAAATTACTAATGGGGTGGCCAATTAGTTTGTGTGCATCCGTACGCCTCGCCCGTGCGTGAGCGTGTGCAGGTGTGCCTGTGTGTGTGTGTGTGTTTGAATGCGTGCATGCTCATTTGTATGTGTGTGTGTGTGTGTGTGCATGCCCTCCGCCCTTTGCTCTCCTTCGTTTTTTTTTTCTCCACGCAAAGCAAAACCAACAAGGTTTGACAACAGTGCAGCCAGTGGTAGCCAGACACCCCTCTCTCTCTCTCTCTCTCTCTCTCTCTCTCTCTCTCTCTCTCTCTCTCTCTCTCTCTCTCTCTCTCTCTGCACCCCGAGGCACCTCAACCCTGACAAGGGGTGGTGGAGATCACAGCTTCCGGGGGAAGTAAGACGGGCGCCTTGTTGTACACCTGCCCACCGCTACCTACCATCTGCACAACAGATGTAAATGCACAGCGTACACACACACACACAACCCCTCCGGAGCAACGCAGGATATATGGTTTCCTATGTGTGTGTGTGTGTGAGAGAGAGAGAGCGGGAGAGTGAGAGACACCAGCTATGTGTTTCTGAGTGTCTCTCCTCCATTATCCAGCCCAACATCAATGAATCTTTTGAGGATCGCTATCTTCAAAAGGCACGTCGGTTTTCCTCCCTCAGACAAGACTGTAATTACTCCGTATTTGCATGATAAGTGCGTCTGCCTGTGTATGCGTTTATGTATGTATGTATGAGTGCTTAAACGCACATTAGCCGCAGTCGGGGCGCGAATTCTTTTCTTTTATCTCGGCGTAAAAAGAGGGGAAGAGGCCCTTTTATTTTAAAAAAAATGTGGAATCTGGATGGCCGTGTCTCTTTGCTCTTCATCTGAGTGTACATCATTAGCCACTGTCAGAGAGAGAGCTTTGAAGTCGAGTCAGGGGCTCTCTCATATGTGGAATAGTTATGACACTTGCGCTCCGTGTTTGTATGAGCATGTGTGTGTTTGTGTGTGTGTGTGTGTGTGTGTGTGTGCATTTAGAGTGTTCTCCCAACAGGCGAGCCTTCCACATCCCACTTATACAGTCATGCTTGGAAGTTTGTGAACCCTGTGTGCAATTATAGACCGTTTTTGCCATGCCACCCTACCCTTTTTTTAAAGACAGAAATAAAGGACCCATATTTGCCAATTTTAGATGGTGTATAAGAGGAAACTGTGCATCTAGTGAAATAAAAATAGTTGAAAAGGAAAAATAAGTGTACCTCCTCTTACATTAGTTAATTTAAGTAGGTAAGTTTGAGGTGAACCAGTCAGAGGTCATGGTCTGGAGCTGTTTCTCTTCCTCTGGACGACTCAGCATCATTAAGGGAACCATAAATTCTGAAGGAAACCAGAGAATTCATGAACAGGATGTCAGACCATCAGCCTGACAGCTGAAGCTGGGCTGAAAAGTGGCTGTTCAACAAGATGATGATCCTCAGCAATCAAGCAAATCTACCAAAGGATGACTCAGGAAGAATAAGTTTAGGGTTTTGGATTGGTCAAGTCAAAGTCCTGACCTGAATCCAACTGAGATGCTGTCAGGACCTGAAGCGTCTGTTCAGGTGAGACCTCAAACCTCACTGAGTTGGTTGAGTTCTGTCAGGAGGATGGGAGAAAATCCCTCCAGGAAGATGAAGAGACTGATCAGTGATCAGTGGCTCTAGGAGACGTTTACTCCAAGTCATCACTGATAAAGGAGGGGCCACAAGTTATTGAGAGTTCACATATTTTTATTTGAAAAACAGTTTTGTTAAATAAAAAATGACTCTTATTTGTTTGGGAGATCTTCATTATGACTTGACGATTTTCACCTCCTGTAGGGTTCACAAACGTTCAAGCATGACTGTATGTGAAATATAGCAAATGCATCGCACTGAAAGGAGACTCTTTATTATCTAACACGCTTCTACATTAGCAGTGATGCTGCGTAGCGCTGCCGCCTACTCTCACCCCATCTAGCTCATCCACTCTGTCCTACATGAACGTGATAATAAGAGAGGAATTTTATTTTTTAAACCATAAAAGATGTTTGTTTTTCCTCAAGACGGGAATGTAATAACTCCACCATGCTTCACCAACTCGGCGGGAGGGAGAGATGGGGGGAGAATGGTAATGGGAGAGAGAGCGGGGAAAAAACGCAAACGGGGACACAAACGGAGTGCAGCGACGGCGAGGGTGAATGACCGGTCACCTTTGCGAGAGGCATCCTGTGTGCACAAGAATACGACGCGGGGGGGCTACATAGCAAAATAAACACGCACAGGAACGTTTTTAGATGTGCACAATCTCCCAAGGCCTCATTAGCTCCTGAATAAGTGTGTGTGCACCGAGGCGTAACTGCATGCATAGTGTACGTTTGGGGGGGGGGGCACAGCAGCTACGCAGCACTTGACTGGCCTGAAAGCCCGTCTCCATGGGCAGTCAGGTGCACCATGTAGATGTACGTTGTTTGGTTTATTAATTATGGATGATGTTTACACTGTCTTGAGTCTGCACCGCACGCTGTAGCCTTTTCTGTCCTCAGCACACAGAAGAACACAAGACAGTACTCGCAATTTGGCCGGATATCAGTCCCCTGGCCCCCCGACGTCTGCGCGGCAATAAAAAAAGTTGCGATGCGAGTGCGATCCTGCGTCTGTGGCTTTTATTACCACCGGTTTCCCGACCAGGCCTCCTCCTCCTCCTCCTCCTTTTCCAAAAACCAGGTGATTCATCTTGTGGTTGGAGAGTAAGTGCAACGGAGCAATTTAACAGAGCGTGCAACATATTGATGTTGGTGTGTGAAAACCTGCCACGTCCCATGACACCCTTTCAGAAAACGCTGTATAATTTGAGAACATTATCAGCCAGCGAACGAGGCAGTTGTTTAATTAATGACAGTGTGACACGTGGAAGACACAAACACCTCAAAAGAAATATCCATCTTAACATGTCAATCAGCCTAATATTCAATGTTTCCCAAAATAAATGAAACATTCTGCCAACGGGGTGAAGCTAATTCCACTTGTTTCAGTATTTTTCTAGAAACAAGTGTCGGTATCTGGAGAGACGAGACAGAAGAGTCTAGATCCGGGCCTCGGGGTCCAGAGTACCACTGGTTTTCTATTCTGCCAGGTAGTTTCCATTCTAGCTATCTAATCAGGGATTGATTAAGACCTGGGAAGCCAGGTAAATGGAATTAACTTCCTGGTAGGAGAGTAAACAAGCAGCACTCTGGACCCTGAAGCCTGGATTTGAGGAACTCTGGTCTAGATCATTCCAACAGTGTCAATAAAAATCCTTTGAAACAAGTCAGTTTACGTTGGAAACCAGTGGAATCATCTCAAACCGCTGAAGAAAAATTCGATTTTAAGACTTTTTATGATGGCTAAGTGTTGGAGTGTGGTTATTATCCAGAGTTAGTGCACAGTGAATTCATACTGTTCACTGTACAGCCCTTTATGGGAACACAGACGCCAATGATGCGTAAGTCTGCATGTTCAGCTCAGCTGTCAGCCGGAACGATCTGAGAGTGAGCTAAGGTGAAAAGATGGCGGGTAAGACATTACCTGAGATCAATGGTAAAGATCTGTGCAGTCTCTGCACCCCCCCCCTACCTCCTTTCCATTCCGACTGACAGCCTTAATAACTGTCCTAATAACAGAGAGCAGATTAATAAAGCATACCGTAAATGATTACCTCCATCATTAATCCATCGCACGGCTATTTAAAGCCAGGCGTATTAACTATTTGGACAGGAGGTTTCGTGTGTTAATGGCCAAATTGAACACACTGAGTGGAGGAGGTGCATTAGGGGAACATATGATTTGATTAATGCCATTCACAGAAATAGAAACAAATTACGCGGGGAGTGCAGCTCTGTTCACCTGGAGAAGAAAAAAAAAATGAACGGCGAAATTGAGAGCGAATTCAGCCCAAGAAACGGAGGAAATGTTTCGTGCCCGTATACGTGTAATCCCCCTCGCAGCAGATTTCACATGACGCTCGGCCCCCTCATTAGCTATATTTTGACCAGATTGAAACGGGGGCCCCCCCAATTCATTTGGGGAACCTGTCTATATATTGCGTACATCTACCTTATGGCTGCGCTCTAGGCTCAGCCTGTTAGAGTGTGGATGATGACAGAGCTGATTCAGACATAATAAATAATAGAGTGTTACTGGAGGTATCGCCTGATGAATATTGCATTTCCATCCCTGCCGCCTGTCTGTCTGTCTGTCTGTCAGTCTGTCTGTCAGTCTGTCTGTGTGTTGGAGAGACTACCGGGTTAGCTGGCCCCGCGCCAGCTTTGTGTTATCGAGTGGAAATATCCAGTCCAGCTCCATGCAGACAGCTGGCGAGGTTGGAAGCGCTCTGCATTCAAACGCAAAAAAAAAAATCCAAAAAAAACCACAGTGTCAAATAGCGAG
The DNA here is from genome assembly GCA_900660455.1 of Gephyroberyx darwinii. Classification (NCBI taxonomy): domain Eukaryota; kingdom Metazoa; phylum Chordata; class Actinopteri; order Trachichthyiformes; family Trachichthyidae; genus Gephyroberyx; species Gephyroberyx darwinii. The sequence continues at coordinate 13,933 of CABFOQ010020251.1, forward strand.
TATGAGACAATTACTTCTCGTCTGCGGCACTGAAACTTGTTCCAAAAAATGTAAATCCCGCCCATCTGACACTCACGGCGGGTGAATTTTATGCCAGCTGGTAGGCAGATAGTTGAGGGAGGATGATTTTGAACACGGAGAATAAATTATCACCCTGAACAGATTATTACCGGGAAAGGTGTTTGGGAGTGTGGCACTGTGGTTTATGGAGCATGTATGGGCTTGTACCACCATATCGCTCTGTCTCAGGATCAACGTGGCTTTATTAGCACGACAAGACTACTTGTATTGGCAAAGCACTCATGGTTATTCAGAGTTATAGTGATAATCTGCAACTTTTCCATATAAATAAATGTCTGTTTTGTTACTCTATATTGCCGATTGATACCATACAATAGCAATTCAACATATACTCAGTACATTTTCTGTTCACTCCTTCGTCCAAAGTGGCACCACAGAGCGGCGCTATCCAAATACAGCCGCGACTATGTAGCATGCACACACACACACACACACACACACACACACACACACACACACACAGTAGCACGTTGTGTCTGTACATTCGGACTGCTCTGCTATAGCCAAAACTAGAGTGACCATTGGCATCGCCTTTCCAAGACGAAAAGCACTCCAAGGTGAGGAGGGACTGAGGAGCGATGCGGATCTGTCTCTTTTTCTTTTAGCGTTTATTAGCCACAGACTGCACTGAGTGGAAAACATCAAAATCAAGAAAAGCAAGAACCTCGTGGATTATCCCTTGAGTAAATGTACACAAGTAAAAAGCACACAGTACCTACTAATACATTTTAACAGAAGAAAAAAAGAATCAAAGTAAACAATCGCACAGAAAATACCCGGCAGCCATTCTGACGTTGACTAGATGTCGCCGCGACAGCCTGCACAAACGTTGAACAGCTGTGTAAATGAAAGTTGACACGACGTCTGTAAGTGCTTGCCTGCATCGTTTTGGGGAAAAATCAGGACCTAAAAATCTTCCTGGTATCAACTCAAAACAGTTTCCAAAGTTGCTTTAATAGGAATTTTTACAGTTCTGCAACATCGTATTGTGCAAATCTTGTACTCTATTGGGTTGATGTTGAATTTCCTCCAACATCCTGCAAGTCAAATGCTGTCTGGGTGCTGTATGACCGGTCAGTATTCACCTTTATTATTCTGTTGAAGATAAAACTAGAATATTTGCAGCAGCATCACCTCACCTAATACAGTTTTCCCTTTTTGGAATCTGTTTGGAAAACCTTGACTCTATCACAAAAAACTTTGGGAAACACACATCTCTGATAGAGAGATTTTTTAGAGCAGTGTAACCTATTTTTAGTGTGTGCAACCTCTGTCTCTATCCATGTTTTAGTGTGTGTGTGTGTGAGTGTGCCAGCATGTGCCTACAGTATACCAGACAGTGTGTGAATGGGAGAAGTGTTGGTGGAAAGGTATAGGCAGAGAAAAGAAAAAGTGAGGAAGCTAATCAGCCAATCAGAAAGCAGATTAGGGTCTGTGGGGATGGGTTTTGGGGAGGGTGGAGCTGTTACTAGAGAGGACATTTTTTTTGGCTAGCAACACACCGACCAATCACAATCCATAAACAGACCAAAACAACTTTATATGCCGATGACCCTGTGTGTGTGTATGTGTGTGTGTGTGTGTGTGTGTGTGTGTGTGCGTGCGCACATGCATTTCTGCCGAGAGAGAGAGAGAGTGATTGACAGCTCTGACCTTTTCAATATGCCTGTTAAACCTGAGCTCTTGTCCCAGTGCAGACG
>CABFOQ010020255.1:17955-33937 GCA_900660455.1 Gephyroberyx darwinii
CACACATTGTTGTTGGGCAGACAACACTGGTGTCTCGTGTTGTCATGTCCAGACTGACCTGCAGGGCAGCAGGATGACTGTCAGAGCCTCACATGCCTGCAGGCCGATGCTTCTTCAGACTTTGGCATTTCACTCCACTGTACAGTAAAGGGGATCCTCCTGTTAAGACTGACTGGCAGTAAGCTGGAAATATAGTTCAGTCATTTCAAGGGTATATACTGTAGTTAGAGCAAAAGCTCCACATGACTAAATAAGGTCTGGTTTCTTTCCTCAGCCACTGGAAGCCACATTTCTCAATATCCAAGTTTATTTCTATAGCCCTTTATCACAAACAAGCCTCAAAGGACTTTACAGGCCTAACTAGGTCAAGCTGATAGACAATCAGATTTATGACACAGCCAGTTATCAATTATTAATCAATTTATTACATCATCTGGCTAAGGTAGCCTAACCTGGCCAGCACCACCAGCCTAAGGCACTCCTGGAAAAACATTTGAAAAGACATTTGTATCTGTAAGAGACAGAGAAACCCCCTCGGACCCCTGTGGAGGTTAGATGTCCGCCATCCTGTTCGTGTACTATGTTGGAGTGTTGCTGCCCTTTGCCTGTGCTCCACCTGCTGCCCATTCATTTCTATTGCTCCATTCATTCTTTCTATTGCGCCATTCATTTCTGTGGAGGCACTGCCATTTACTGAAAATCTTATATAGAGGATGAAAAATAAAGCCACTCAGAAGTAATATCATTCTACCATACGTCTATGTATAATAATAATATATAAATATAATAATATAACATCTAAACATTTTAACAGTTGTAATAATGTTAGACAGAGACAGCTAGATGTGTGTGTATCTGTGGTCCTTTTGGGATGATGGTGAGAGGTGATGGTGAGAGGTAAGTAACATGATGGGGGTTTGTATGTTTGTAGAAATGGATCAAATTCCTCAAGGAGCTTCATGCACTCCCCTGGTCGTCACTCTCTTCTCCCTCCCTGTGAAGAAAGCAGTCCTGTGTCCCCATGAAGCCCGTCACTACACTGCTCTGTCACGTTGCCATGAGCTTGTGTATCTTCAAAGCTCTTCCAGGATGTCGCTGCGGTCTTATGTATAGTTGAACTCTCCTGCTCCCTAAAGGAATCTCGGGGCTCTCTTCCAGCTGGTATACCCTGTAGTTATGAGGGAATCTTTTTGATGTCGTGGTTGTTTTGAGTCTGCACATGAAGCAGAAAGCAGCATTTTTCTGCGCAGAGTACTCCGGCCATTAAAACGCTTGAAACCAGCCCTGCTGCTTGTTTTTGTGGGCCAAACTGACTCTGCGGGAAACAATGATTTTTTAAATTTGCTCTGGCCCTGTGTTGTGGGGTCTTTAAGTCGAGGGCTTCAGCTACTTGTGTACCAGAGGCCTGCTCCCTCTTCTCTCCCTCCGCCTTGTCTCTTTCCTCTCCCACCTCACTTTCCTCCAGTAACTCTCTCTCATCTCTCCATCCTCTGTCCTTCCTGGCTCATCCAATAGTATTGGGAGACAAAACATACCACGAGTGTCTTAAAATAACATAAAATAGCTGCTCTTTATAGTATGATGATCATTTCAGTATCACTTAAATTCTGGTGTGTCTCTTAAGCTGCTGTATCTCTCTGGAGGGCTAGGATATACTGGGATGTACTGGAAGAGACTGAATGGGAGAGGGAAGGGGCAAACAGCTGAGCTACTGTGGTTTAGTGTGTGTGTGTGGGCAGGGTGGAGTCTCTCACCACTCCCTACTGCAGAGGGGAGTCGTGTAATTCATCCTCCAGCTTCTCTCTATAAGTAGAGAATCTTTTTTTCTGCTTGCTACATATAACAAGTAACTGCCTACATTTATTCAGCGGACAAATTGAACACCAAATATTCTTTATTAAACAAAAATGCCTCATGCCACTACTCCCAGAAGCTCGGATGGATAGATTAGTGCTTGAAAAGAAAGTTGAAAAGAAAAACAAGAAAACAATAAATGTTCAGAGCAGACTGAATAAGTGTTGCATTGTGTGAGGTTGTGTACAGTATACAGGAAATATATTATTTCATATATTGGTGTGATATACAGTATGAGTGATCTCCTTTTCCGACTCTTTTTAGGAGCAGGAGCTTTTGAACGGCTGCTTCTTATTCTTCCCAAAGAGCCTCTTCTTAGTTTTGGCCCTTTTGCTCCTCTAGGTCTCTTTTGACCGGTGTGTCTGTCAGCACCACCAACCTTCCTAGGCCCAGGAAGGTCTCTCTCCCAGTGCCAGCAGAGAGACCACTGAGTTCAAGCACAGTATTGTCCGTGGCCCATCAGAGAAAATATTTGTTGACAGCCAATGCATTTGGCGACAGATTTGTGCCAACTGGCCAGTCCGATCACAGCACCCTCCTCCACTAGAGCAGGGGGAGAGGGGAGGGGGTCTGTCAGCGGGTCCCAAGTCTCACTGCACACACACAGGATAGACACTGATAAATGTTTAGTTAAAAAAAACAAAAAACAATAACAATCTTTATGATTACTAAATTCATATTTCAAAGAGTGGTTTTGGACTTGTGTGACACTGAAGGTATCTTCCTTACAGTTTTAGAGCAGTGTCTTTTTCAATGGCTGTCTATGGGGATATTTTTGGGCCATGACTATTTTAGGCTGCAGTACCATCGTCGGCCACCATGCCTACGTATGCGCTGCTGAGCAATTTTCCTTGAAATGAATGGACGGCCATTTTTTTTTGGGTAATACTCCAGTTTTCTGTGTAACCCCCTTGATATAACCTCCTCGCTCTGGACAGCATCCCTCGCTTCCACCAGTCACATGACGCCGTGGCTCGGCTGCGTGGTGACGTCACGTTCGACTCTTCCTACTCCGGTTACTCCGGCTACTCCAGCAGCGAGACAGACGGCAGGATGTCCCACCAGACCGGCATTCAAGGTAAAAGAAAATCCTTTCTCGCACGCTAACGAATCCCGTCGCTGTCAACCGGCGGACAGGTGAACAGAAACTTGCCCGTTATTCTTTTTTTTTCAGACAGAGAGAGAGAGACAGGCAGGTAGAGAGACAGGCAGATAGACTGGCTGCTGCATGAAGGAATGCAGGACCAGTGTTGAAGTGATGCGTTGCACTAATCCGCTCTGAGATTGCTGCTGCTGCTGCTGAGCCCAAGTTGCTTTCTGCCTCAGAAGAGGAATCTGGTGACATGTCATCCCCGCCGGGCCGTATCAGACAACACAGACACCCTCGGTGTGAATGGACCTGTGCCTTTAATGTTTATGTAACAACTGGCAGCAACATTTGGGTCACCTCGCAGCATCAGCAGCATTAGATGGCCAACACCATATTAAAACACACAGACATGTACGAGATAAAATGGAGCGCAGGCCTCAGTCAAAACACTGGGAACGTTTTGGTGGTGGTGCTCATGACGTGTTATGAGGCATCATACCAGCATTATAAGATGTCAGTGCTGGATGATTATTATAAGCAGAGCATGATTGTGAATTATGCTTTAAGATGATGTTGAGAATCGGCTTTGGCATTAGTTGGCATTAGTAGCTGTCTCTGCACTTCTACGTGAATATAGGTTCTGCCAGGACTATTATATTACTGTTATATCTAGGAGTTTATTGCTAAAGATTCATAATCTGTGACATTTTCATAGAAATAAATGTCTGTTTTGTTACTTTCTCTCAGCACAATAGTAACTCAACCTATAGCCAGTTCATAAAAGCTTTTACAATTGCTGTTCTACACACCTGGTGTCTGGTAAGTCTTTCCCAGGGAAACTCCTCTGGCAGACAGAAGGTGGTGTATTCTGGCATGTGGCATATTGCATGCATATTACCATGCAGTGTTTGTGTGTGTGTGTTATAGTAGTGTGTGTGTGTGTGTTTGCAGCTACAGAAGAGGTACGAGATGTCTTTGCCAAAGCAAGGAATGGAGCCTACCGCCTCATCAAGGTGGTCATCACCAAAGGTAAGAAGGGCTGATTAGTTCAACGAACAGCAGTGGTATCCACTGGTATCCACTGGTATCCACTGGTATCCACTGGTTTCCACTGGTTTCCACTGTGTACATGACAGACTGTTTATTTGCTTAGACGAGCGAGTTAATCTTGACAAGTTTAAAGCAAAAAATACAAAAAGTGATCAGGTTAAAAACATTGAGAATAACACATAAAAGCCCAGTTGCTGGCATTGGTATCCTCTTTACACAGGCTTAGGATATTACTGAAAGAGGGTCAGCAAATAACTCACATATGAGCAGAGATCTGCAGCTTGTGGTGGGCTCACTGGCAGTTTCCCTGATTTTTCAATATTATATCCCAAACTGATTTTGAAAGCTTTTCCAACAGAATATATGCTGGTTTATTTGTGTAACCTACCAGAGGAACGTTCATTCAGTCTACATCGTTGGATCTCAGCATCATAACATACAACATCCGTTTTTCCAGAATATTTTTAGGGAGCCTTTAATGTTCTTATGATCCATCTTTGGTTCCCAACTCAACAGTGTAGAAAACATTAGTTTACATGATGTTTTGTGTTGGGTTCATGTAGCCAAGTACCCATGTGATGAAAATCACTGTTGTGATGTTACTGTGTTCAGTGCTGCTCTGATGCTCTGGCATCCGACTCCTGGCAGCAAAACATTCATAATAAAAACACATTTTCACAGCTTGATGTTCTCTACATGTTTAGATGTCAAGTAGTTTCTCTACTTGTAACCTAAGTAGTACTTTCACTACATTTTGTAGTAGCTTGGTTCAACCAAGTTCAAATTTTGATAGTGTTTTTCGTGGTTTATTACTATGTTGTCGTTTTGAAGCATAGTTGACTACTGCAACTACCTATTTTTGGCTTTTGTAACAAAAAGCCAAAAATCCAGAGCAGCCGATTTAACATAAGATAAGAGGAACTATTGATCCCTGTGGGGAAATTAGATCGTTGTAGGAGCAAAGTAAATGATTTAGCAGGGAAAATGAAATAGAATACAAGCACACAACTGGAATATACAAATGGTAGAAAAAATAAATAACATAATAAAATAAAATAATAAAAGCAATAATATAAAAATAAAGCAATAATAATAAAAGTGGTTATATTTGTCATTGATACAGTGCTATCTGTATCTATTGGTCTCTAAACACCACTGCCCTGCGAAGAGCTCTTATTTCTGTTAATTCAATTGTGTCCATCTGTACACTTATTTCATTTGAATGTAATGTTTTTGTTCATATCTAGTTTAGTTAATGGAATTTTTTGCAATAAATATTGTTTTACAAATCCACGGTATCCTCCAGGAGTGATGATGCCAATTTTTCCAGAGAGTTGATTGGTGAGGAGGCAGGCCAAGCCACTAGCCTCGTTTCATGAGACAGGCCCCTGGTCAGTGTGATGTTACCTGTGCAGGTGACAGAAAAACACTGCAGCAATGGAGAAATGGGGAAAGAAAGCAAATGGAGAGCATTTTACGCTACAGTGAGTCTGCTTAGAAGTAGATATCCTTCTAAAGTATTACTAAGAGCCACAACATCAGTATTAAAACCAAAAATAACATTCAGAGATCTAGATCTAGATATCTGGTCTATTCTGAATGAGTGGACAGATGTGGACACTGGACAGGTGAGTGTTTGGTGCCAAATACCATGTTTGGCAAAAAACTACCCACCACCAAAACACCCCAAACACCAATATCCCTACAGTCAAGCATGGCGGTGGAAGTGTCACATCAGGCGATCAGTCCGAGAGCTTCTCAGCATTGAAGCAAATCTGTCAAAGAGAAGCTCAGGGAGAAGAAGTTTAGTGGAGTAGCTCTTTATTGGGATATCTTCGTAAGGATTTGAGGTTTTATGAGACTATTCCTCTGTTATATATGAAGTAATGACCAGCCCCTGTAGGGTTCACAAACTTTCAAGCATAACTGTATGTACTCTATGGTGCAGTAAAAACCTTACTCATTGCATCTTCAATCTTGGCGTCACGGCCCCAGGTTGGATTCGATCTCCTGCATCCCCTGTATCTCCGCTCTGCTGACATGTCTCCTTGAACCTACATGCCAAGCTGGCGCAGGCCTTCTGTAATGTAACGCCGCTTCCCTGTGTTTCCTGTGTTGTGTGTGTGTGCAGAGCAGCTGGTAGTGGGAGGAAGCCGGCAGGCCTGCAGGAGGTGGGATCAGGAGTATGACGCCTATGTCCTGCCCCTGCTAGAGGACGACATGCCCTCCTACCTCCTCTACCGCCTCGACTCCACCAACAACCAAGGCTACGAGTGGATTTTCCTGGCCTGGTCCCCAGAACACTCCCCTGTCAGTACAAGAGCCAATAACAAGATGATACAGACAATGGAGGGGGAAGGGATGTGCCTCTTGTTAGAAATGACATGCATCCTGAGTATTCAAGAGCAGATCAAGCATTTACAATCAATTAGCGTCTTTGTTGTCAACTTCATTTGTGCACCACAGCCAGTTTTGGAATTTCAAAACTGTGGATAACAGCCGTAATCCACAAATGCGGTATAGATTTGTGAAGGCTAGGAGGAAATGATAATGTACTCTTTGTGTATGTCAACACACTCGACAGCATCTCCTCTTAAAAGCCCCTTTCTGTTTTTAGACACTGGAGGATGGCAGTGATATGGTCCAGTGAGGGTGATCTAGCTGCTGCAGGCTGCTCTAACCTCCATTTGCTCACAGACACACACTGGCGGCAGAGCTTCCATTCATTGCTGGCATTGCTGCAAGTTTGTGTGTGTGTGTGTGTGGGAGTGAATGTGTGGTGCAGTGTATTTAAAGCAAGAGGGATGTAATTAACTGCCAGTGTTTACAATCTAAGAAACAAGGTTTTGCCCTCTCTTAGATTCGTCAGAAGATGTTGTATGCTGCTACGAGAGCCACCCTGAAGAAGGAGTTTGGCTGTGGACACATTAAAGACGAGGTCTTTGGCACAACAAGGGTACATTCAAGAACTCTTCTTTCATAGACAGTTTGTTGAATTACACAATGACTAGCACTTGCAAATACCTCATTTGACCAAGGTCTGGTGTATTTATTTTTTTTACCTTGAACATAGCATTTAATCTGACAGTGTTGTCTCTCCCAGGATGATGTGTCTCTGAGCGGCTACAGGAAGCACCTCGCCTCCCTGGCTGCTCCTCTTCCGTTAACTGCTGCTGAGGAGGAACTCAGACAGATCAAACTAAATGAGGTACAGCTTATACATCCATCACATACAAACCGACTACATGAACATGCACACAGTATTGCATGTAATATCCCACTCTATGTTATCTTAGTAAAAGTCTGAATTACAGTCTAGCTCAGAATGAGTAACGTTCAAGTTTAACAAGGTTCCAGTTTCCATGGGTCCCTTATTGGCTGCTGTGGTGTTGTGTATAGAGCAGGAACACCACATGGCGAGTTTATCCGTCACTATGGGACTTCTAGCTCTCCACGAACCCCCTCACTCTTTAGGGTGGAGGCAGTGGTGGTACGTTTGCAAAAGATCACTACAGTTCATTTTTGCGTGAGGTTCACAATGATGCTGCCGGTGTTAGCTAGCTTCCTCCGTCAGTGAGCTAAACATCTGTAACTCTGTCGTTGACGCCGTGGCAACAGTGCAGATGTCAGCGACGGGCCTTTGGATTTTAAGGGGGAACCGAAGAAATAGAAGAGACATATGACACGCTGAGAAGCAATGACGTTTCTATAACATCTACGCTAAATGTTTGTGTAGATTCATGCACGGGATGGAGAATCTGTTGTCCAATCTCGCTCACTAATTGGGCTAGTGCCCCCTTTTCTGCTCACAAAATCAATTCATAGATAGATAGCAATTTGTTTCCAAATTTAGGTTATTGTGACATAGTAAACTGTCTTTAGTCCTCGTCTCTTGTTACGTGAACAACCTCCAATATGGCCACTAGAGGGTGTGTTACATCACCTGTATTAACACGGAAACCAACATGCCCAGATTGCAAAAACCAATAGCAAAGGAATAATGTGTTTCTCATAATCAAGACATGAGCTCAACCAGGTTACTGTATGGCGTGTTTATATGGTGCTTAGTAATACCTGACTATCCCCATGTTGGCATGTAAATCTAGTCACTGACACACACAGACTATGTGTTTCCACGCTAGTTTAAAACATGACTGCCCCACATTTCCTATGCTTAGAGATTTACCAATGTGTTAGAAAACCAAATCCACCCCATCTGTATACAGCAGATAATTCTACACTATACACGTGCGGGGCCAGAAGCAAAGAGGCTTTCAGATATTTATTATTAATTGCTGATACAGGAGCAGTATTTAGTAGACGGGTGAAAGAGGTCAATCCCACAGACTTACAGGCTAGAAGCTCTGAGCGATCCAAGCCCATCAGCCTTACATGGCATGTCAGCGTGGGTAACACCCCAATTCAATTATCAGGCTGGTTAACAGATCAATCGTCATCTCCAGACTGGCTGAATGGAAGGGGCTATTGTCCCAAGTGCCGTGCAGAAGGTGGAGGATAATAATAAACAATCTGGTTGTATCATCTTTATGGCACCGGCTTAACCCTCCTAGTGGCCTCCTTTTCACTAGGCAGGCAAGGGCTTATGGACTTAGAGAGCAAGTTGGCTGCATTTAGACTCCAGGCCGCCCAGAGGCTACTCTACTGTGCACTACTGGGGAGGGCTGGTGGTTTGGGGCCGGACTGCCAGCTGTGTCTGATGATCCTGGAGGGCCTGAACATCTTAGGGGATTCCCAAACCCATTTATTCCAGTGGAGTCGAAGCTTAGTTAACATCAGTAAGATTCCCGGAGAGGCTGAAAGCTGAGGTCAGGTCCCGGTTTTCCCTCTCTGACCTCTCCTCAGACCTGAGGAGACACAGACACAGGGGGGAAGGGAGTAAGACTCAGGCGGACAGCCAGGAGGGTGAGAGGTATTCAGGTCCAGTTGTCCAGTATGCAAGCCGTAGTCGAGGGGAATCAGGGCGGGAGATTTGGTTCGCTTCTCCTCATGCGACCACCTTCCTCTCTGCCCTCCTCTGTCGCTCTGCCATTTTTAAAAGGCTTGCCGGCATGTAGCTGGTTGATTGCGGGTGAGGAAGAGCTGTGTTCCCTCCTGGATTTGAGGAGTTGGCAGTGGTAATACTGCTGGCCTATCACCACCCCAAGCTGGCGCCGGTTAGTTAAGGGTGTTTGTGTTTACTTGGCTGCAGAGACGGCTCGATTCACCACAGTTTGTAACTGTTTCCAAACTTCTTTCAGTGGCTGCTTGGCCTGGTTTATGTTCTCAATGTGTGCCACTGTATGGCTGTGTGTATTGCTGCATCATGTATTGCTGCATTGTTGCTCGTTGCAGTGTGTACTGTTGTGCTAATGTATCCCATTTGTATTGTTGTAGTTTGCCTGTTGCATTGCTGCTCTATCTGTTATGCCTGATGGGGTTGAGAGTTAGCATGTGGGTGTGGGTGTGGGTAGGTAGGTAGGTGTGTGAGAGAGTGCTGGTGTGTGCAGGCATGTCAGTGTGAATGTGCGTTGGGGCTCTGAGTGTTTTTTTGGGTAAACTGTCTGTTTCCTGGTGTCTATTTAGTCAAGGCGTTTCATTGAAGAACATCAAAAGTCAAAATTTCTCTCATCTCTCTCTGTCTATCTTTCTGGTTATCATGGATTGTTGTCTGGTTTCTATGGACTAAGTATTGCTTATTATGGGATGCCCTCTGATTGCTATAGGCTGTGCACTGATTACTGTGGACTGTCCCATGGTTGTTATGTAATGTGTACTTTTATTATGGGCCGTCCTGCGATTTCTGTGCACCTAGCAACACCTTAGCCACCACTTAGTAGTGCCCTAGCAACCACCTGGCAACCACATAGTAATTACCTATCAACAGTTTAGCAACCACTACTAATAAACATTAGCAATCATTAGTACAGTAATCACCAAGTCACCATGTAGTAACACCCTAGCAACCACTAGTGATCACCTAGCGACATAAACATACGCCATACAACTACTAATACGACTCATACTGCTGCTACTACTACTACTACTACTAAAATACTAATACTTCTACTGTTACTACTAGTACTACCACCAGCAACCATCTAGGAATATCCTAACAGCCACCTAGTAAACACCCTAGCAACCACTAGTAATCATCCAGCAACCACGTAGTAATACCCAAGTGGGTGACTTTTTTGCAGATAAAAAGTTAAAGTATATCATAGTTGTTTGTGCATGTTCTTTATTTGCGATATCTTCGTTCAGATTTAAGGTTTAAGGTTATTCCTGTATAATGTTTTTTTGTGAATCAGTCATAATGATTGACATGATGATTTATTATGCTCTCCTCCATTCCTCTCCTCCCTGCCTCCTCTCCATCCTCCTTCTCTCGTCTCCCCCTCCTCTAGGTTCAGACAGATATCTGTGTGGACAATAAGCAGCAGACTATGGCGGGTGTCTCCTTCCCCATGCAGAAGGAGGCCCTCCAGGCTCTGGAACAGTTCAGAACCAAGAAAATCAACTATGTCCAGCTGGTCAGTACACTCTGTATACTATGATGGAAATATCACGTGGGATCTTACTAATCTGGAAACACACCCAAACTTGAAACCTAGCTTAGTGCTAGTTCAATGGTTACTAGCTATGTCTAGAATACTACAAAGCCAAAGGATTAAGCCCACTTACAATCAATATGTACAACATAAATCAAACAATCTAGGTTTGCACAAGCAGTTTGAATTGTAGAAAATATGAAAACAACCTTCCAAGGAAACAGAGTAAAAACTAGCATCAGTAGGAGAAGTAATAGTCCATCAACTGGCCTATAAAGTTTACTACCGTTATACCTTCTTCCTAATGCAGCATCATCATCACTATAAGCGCTGTGTATTTGTGTTCAAACAGGAGATAGATTTCCGGAATGAGTCCATTATACTGTCCAGCACTGTTTCCACCGAGCTGAAGGATTTACCCAAGAGGATTCCCAAGGATGCTGCTCGATACCACTTCTTCCTCTACAAGCACTCCCATGAGGGAGATTACCTGGAGTCCCCAGGTGCCAGCCAGCATTCAGTTTAACTCTTTCATCCACTAGATATGCCACTAAGCAGTGATTCTGACTTATGGGTCCAATGTCATTCTTGCCTTGACAGAACTTTATTTTCCATTATTAAAGGTATCCTATGTAAGATTTTTATCTAGTTTTCAATCTTCTCTGTAGGTCATAATATATTGTAGAAGGATGAACTTCTAATCTATCCAATACCCATTTGGTTTGTTGTTATCCGCTGTATTCAGCTTTGTATATATTTTCTGGATCGTGAAAAAGTTGCTCCCCTATAGGTGGAACCCCTCCCACACCTGGTGAACGTACAGGTTACACTGAGCTCCCCAACGACAGGTGTGTAGTGCAAAATATGGTGGAACAGCCAGTCATAAGGCTGAAAAAGCCCTCCTAAATTTCCTTTGATGGATGAAAATGAAAATCAAGAATAACCACTGGTATTGCTGTTGAAATAAAATGGAGGATGAGAAGTGAAGCTGAGGTGGCTGTTTTTCTCCTAGACAGGTAAGCGTAGTTTATATTATCTTCCATTTGTTATCTGGACTATTGCTATTGATGAAACTAGTCCGCGGAGCTGTGCAGGGCAGAGGATGTAAAGGCAAAGGGAGTTGGTTTGTAATGGGTTTAAAAATGGGTTCACATCCACACACTGTCACTCAACCACAAGGTCTCTCTCTCTCTCTCTCTTTCCCTTCCTCTCTCTCTGTATGGGGCTTTACTGTAGTTTAATTGGTGTATTGATTGTTTTAATGGATTGTGTTGTTCAATGTTTGTAACTTTTGGCATAGTGGCCGGTGGCTAACATGGCCACACCGGCTGGTTAAGGCGAAGGAGGGGAGAAGGTTTCTCTCTGCCACGGGATCAGGTGTGTGCCAGGTAATGATTTGGTAAAAGACGCGCTGCTTGGGGTTGGCGGACATGTAGGATATGAAATCCTTGGTTATGCCGCTTGGATACATGAGGTAGTGGTGGTGTTGTTGAAGAAGGAGAGTGTAGTGAGCAGGCTAATCGCTAGCGGTGTTTATGTGAAGGCCGTGTTAGTAGCCCTTTCACCTTTGTCGGCATCGACTGTGGTTGTTTCTAATGTGCACCGGCTTTGGAAAGTTTGCTAGTGAGTTTAGGCCTATCTCTGGGTTGTACAAGCCAAGAAGTGAAATGTGTAATGTCGCTAAGAAGGCAAATGTTTATGTATCTTAAAGGAAAAATCCACCATAAAACAAACAAAAAACAGTTATTGGCGATGTATACTACATGGCCGAAAGTATTTGGACACCTGCACGTCAAACATCTCAGTCCAAAATCACGAGCATTACTATCGGGCTGGTCCCCCCTTTGCTGCTATAGTAGCCTCCACTCTTCTGGGAAGGCTTTCCACTAGATGTTGGAACATTGCTGCAGGGATTTGCTTCCATTCAGCCAACGAGAGTCTTAGTGAGGTCGGGCACTGATGTGGTTCGCAGTCTGCGTTCCAATTCATCCCAAATGTGTTCGATGGCGTTGAGGTCAGGGCTCTGTGCAGGCCAGTCAAGTTCTTCCACACCAATCTCAACAAACCACTTCTGTATTGACCTCGCTTCTGTATTGAACTCACTTTGTGAAACAGGAAAGGGCCTTGCCCAAACTGCCCAAACTGTTGCCACAAAGTTGGAAGCACAGAATCGTCTAGGATGTCAGTGTATACTGTAGCTTTCCCTTCACTGGAGCTAAAGGGCCTAGCCCGATCAATGAAAAACAGCCCTAGAACATTATTCCTCCTCCACCAAACTTTACACCCAGATTTGTCCATCGGACTGCCAGATGGTGAAGCGTGATTCATAACTCCAGAGAACATGTTTCCACTGGTCTAGCGTCCCATAACCACTCCAAAACGCCACTCCAGCGTACACTTGGCACTGTGCATTGTGATCTTAGGCTTGTGTGCGACTGCTCGGTTATGGGAACCCATTTCATGAAGCTCCCGATGACACATCTGTCAGCAGTGGGTGTGGCTGAAATAACTGAATCCACTAATTAGTAGGGGTGTCGGCATACTTTTGGCCATGTAGTGTACCTTGTATATCTGGGTCCGTTTTGTTTGTTTTGTTTGTCACCGATGCTGACGACTAATAAACATGGTCTATGTAGCTTCGATCCAGTACACAGCCAGCTAAAGGGAGACAAGTTTATTGATGACTCACAGGCTTTGCGGCCGATGAAATGACGATTCCAAAGATGTATAGTTTGTTATGGTTCAGTGAAAGGCTGGCCTTGCAGCTCTTTTATGAGAGGTTCTTTCTAGACCCATCATTTTGGAGCGACATTCAGCATCATACAGGGAGAAATCCACTGTAGAAGACCAATTTATCCACCAACAGGAGCCTCAATAGTCCAGAAATGCAGCTCTGTGACAAGAAATGTTGGGTTTTGCATAAGGGGTACAACTCTCCCTTTTCCTCCAATGGCAACAGCTAACACTACTGCTATTGCTCTCTCCACCTACATGTAAAACCCACACATGATGATGCATTCATGTCTAATGAGAGATACCCTAAATACAAGCTTCTGACTGGGAAAAAACGTCACGTCAACCTCAGAGTTGTAATTCCGATCAGGAAATATGGGAACGTTTTGACAAGTCCACAGTCCAAGCTAATAAAAATTAACTACTGTTTATGATTAACTAGTCTGTTTGACAAAGCAACTTGCTTTGCATTGTTGCTATGGAGCTAGCTTCCCAATGAGTGATAATCACCTAGCAACTACTACTAATCACCTAGCAACCACCTTGTAACACACTAAAAACCATTAATAATCACCAAGCAGTCATCTGTATGGGTCATCTTCAGAACCTCACAGGGATCCTCACTCAAATGAAGCTGAACCCAAAGAGATATGAGGGGGACGTATTGTTTCTCAAGATGGCCTAGCCGTAGACCCGGCCAACAGTCAGCGTGTTCAGGAAGCCTACCCTAAAGTCATTTACTATGATCGCTTGAAGCCTTGGTGGGTCGGTCATGCTGGGATGAAACCATAGTCACTAACTCTCTAACTCAAGGTTATGTGGCTCTTTTGACTCCCCTTGTATCTCAGATCCCCTGACACTGGACAGGATCCTCTTCGGCCCTCTATTTCCCTACTACAGAGACCATCCCTAGAGTCCAAGGCTGTTGGAACACAATCTACTGAGCCACTCAGGACTCGCTCAGGGCGGGTTGCCCAGAGACCTCAGGGGCATTTGTATACACTTAGTCATGGATATAAAGTCTTTTTGCATAGTTACAAATGGCCCCCAGGGAGGAGGAAGGGCAGCCTGTATAGTTGGAGAAGCTTTGCCTGCGTTTTGTTTTTGCCAAATCAGACAATGGTTGCACAGCTGTTGTGCTTGTGAAGTGAATTTTGGAGCAAAACCACCTATTTTGCAGGCTGCCGTCATCCCCTCTTTGCTCACACGTGTCACTCTGTGATACATGCAAGCAAGATACTGAAGGATGGCTGTTGGAGCCACAGGCCGGCCTGAACTGTGCCTCCACACACCATCATCACACAATTTATAATCATACTTCGCCCAAACCCATTTCTCCTTTCCTGTCAGCAGCTTCTGGAATACTAGCCACATCATCTAAGGAGATACGAGTAGGGGCATCAATCAAAAGGGAGGGACACTGAGTGGTACCCAAAGGTTGTAGAGTGGCTGCTTTGGCTGCTGCATCAGCACGGGCATTGCCATGGTCGTGGCAATTAACAGTCAGAGGGTTTGAGGTGTGCTTGGCATTTGAGGGTAGAAAAATAGCAAAAGAGCAAAGTAGATATAGCTGGGCCATGCTGTATGGATGAGCCTGAGGAGGTGAGAAAACCTCTAGCTTGCCAAATAGTGCCAGGAGTCTGGAGTCTGTATAAATGGTACCTATACTGGCTCTGATCAGGGCATGTAATTCAGCCAATTGAGCAGAGGAATTAGGGCAGTGGTTCTCAACTCCGGTCATCAGGATCTAGAGTATTGCTGGTTTTCTTTCTAGCCATATAATAGGGACTGGTGTTAATAGAGGTAGCTAGCTGGTAAGATAGAAAAACCAACAGGAGCCTGGACTGGAGTTGGGAACGGCTGAATTAAGTGGAAGAGGGCCTGATTCCATTACTTCATGATCAGAGCAAACAGCATAGCCAGCAACTCTTGAATACTTGTGAGAATAAGCTGAACCATCCATATAGAATATAACATCAGGATTTACGAGAGGAACATCAGACAAATCAATGAAAAAGTCTCTACACAATCGAAGAATGGAGCGTCTAACAATATGCACACCTGGAGCAAGTAGGGCTAATGCTCATTTAACGAGTCTGTTTGTAGTAATGCGTTTCTCCAAGCAGCGGTGCTTCAGCGGCATGGGGAACCAACACAGATAAAAGGGAACTAAAGATGCTGAGGCTGAGGGATGTTTCAACAGCAGGTTGCAGCAGCACAGGTTTTGTAACAAGGAGGTAGTGCAGCAGTCGCTGGTTCAAATGTATTGCTACAATAAGCAGCAGTTTGCTTGAGCAAACCCATCCCTTCATGACAACATAGGGAAAAAGATTCATCATAGTGTGTAACCCTAGAGCAGGGGCAGAAACCAAAGCTTGTCTAAGATCACTAAAACATTTCTCATCAGAATAGAAAGAGGCTCAGGTGTATCTTTCACGGCAAGGTCACGGACAAGGTCAAGCACATCACGGTATCTTCACACAAGATAAATATCTGTACCCTTTCCAGCCAGTTATCATGAGGTACACGCTATACTGGAGCATTATTATCACCTTTAGGTATCCATACGATGCAACATAACATTAGTAAGGCATTGGGGGTCAGTCTTGTCTTGTTACACCAGCAGAGCAAAAGAGGAGGCATAGAGCGCTCAGTGTTTTTCCATCTCACAGGTGGCTGATCAGTATTTCCCATTCTTTCAATATTT
>CABFOQ010020258.1:1297-15802 GCA_900660455.1 Gephyroberyx darwinii
TGCCACTGCTCTCTCGTTATCTTATTACTGTTATCTCACCACCAACAGCATGCCAAGAGACACACCTGAAATTCTGCTTTAGATAATACCTACCAACAAATACCATTGCAGAAACTGGTCTGAGGCTTAATATATCTCACTGGGAGGTTCCTGACACTTTAAAGTTTAGAAACCGTGGGAATCCCCAGCACCCAGGGGGAAGCAAGACTGACTGCCAAGTGTTGCCGAGTACAGCTGGATCAGGTAGCCACTAAATGGGAAGATGTCATCTCATCCCCTACAGGCGTTGTGTAGGGATAGCTTTCTCTATGGTAACACATATATGTGTGTGTGTGTGTGTGTGTGTGTGTATGTGTGCATTCATGCATGTACTTGTTGGGGTGGGGAGATGGAATGAATTGTATTCTTTTATAATACTCTTTTTTTCAGCATCACCCTGCTTCACATTCATTCATTCATTCATTCATTCATTCATTCATTCATTCCAGTCCTCTGGGTCCCTGTAACTACTGTTAATTGGTTTTCTGTTAAAAGTCCTAAAAAAGAAAAATGAAAAGCAGCCTATTCTCCTATTTTGGACGTTATAAACATTATTCAATTAAGTAAATCAAATTGTTTTCTACAATTTCATTGTAACCAAAAACAATAAAATGTGAACAATGAACTTCTACATTTAGCGACTTCTCAGACCCTTTAGCTACTTGGCCAAAGCACCTAGCGACAAATCTAGCTACTTTTTGAAACATAGGACAGCCAATGCATTTAGCGACAAATTCATACTGCTGATGCACACAAATTTGTGCCGACTGGCCTGTCTGATCACAGCGCCCTCCTCCTCTAGAGCAGACTATGCCGAGTCTCACTGTAGACCTACCTGCACACTACCTGCCTTTTTGAAAAACGTAAAAAAGGCGAAGGTACAAGACTATGTACCTAACGTCTTTTAAGAGGGAATAAACCACTTCTGCCTTCACAATCTCGTAGCTCATGGTAAACCTAATTTGTACAGTTACTCCGTTATGGCAGATAATCAAATTCCCTATGGTGATTATGAATTGTATTTTTAGTTTGCCTAATGTTTCAGCTCTATTGACCACTGGGAGCTGCCCAGTCTACTGCTGTTGACCACTGGGCAACTCCATTGTATATTTGAAAATAGTATAATGAAAACTAAATATGGGACCTTTAAAGCCTGTAGGAGGTCATGAGAAAGAGAGGTATTGAAGAGCTAACCTCTCTAGGCAGTATCCATCCCTACTCAATGAAGTCATGGTTTGTTGCTGAGTCATGTTTGTGTGTGTGTGTGCAGGCGGGGCCTAGTGGGCGGAGGCCTCGCCTTGTCATCATGACAACCTCCGGTTGACTTCTTCTCGGCACGGCGGAAGGAGTGAAGTGTTTCCTGACGCGCGGCGGCGCATTAAGTCAAGTCAAGGAACCGCGGGGTTCTTCGTGCGTCGGCAGAGGAGACAGAAACCGAATCGTCTCGGCAACGTGTACACACATGAGTGACATTGGAGAAACGAGAGTGTTTTTATTTTTTTTCCGGGAAGCAGTAGAGAAGCTGTAGAGGGCGACCTGTAGAAGGAGAAACGAGCTCCCGGGTTGTTGCCGATCCCCCGCGACGGAGATGGAACGGCTGTGCGGACCAAACCTCCCCTTCTGGGTAAGTCCGCTGACAGACAGCCGCTGCTCCGGTGATGCTGACCTCTCCGGTACATTTCACAAGATAACTCAAAAGGATCCTGTTCATGCTTGTGGCCTTCTGTGTAGTTTCTGTGCTACCTGGGAACGTTCACGGTCTTTCTCCTTTGGCTGCCTCTTTTCCCCTCTACTCTCCAGGCAGCCATTGAGAAGTAATTGACTACTGACTAGATCGATATACTGTACCTAGAATAGCGCACTATATATAGACGAGTTAATAGCATAACCTGTTCAAACGAAGCTGACCAGTTAATGTTGTTCCGTAAATTAGGGGATGTTTCACTTGGACATTTTGTGAAAGGAGTTTGCTAGAATTTACTTACGGAAAGGAACTGTTGTACTAATACATTTTAGAAGGACAATGCACAAATATCACAGCAAAACTGTAAACTACTCTAAATGTTATAGGGATATTATAGTGATGCAACAGGAAATACAAATACCATAACGTACTATAAGGTCACTATAAACTCATAGACGCTAGAAGTCCCTATAGGAATATTGTAGTGGCTATTGAAATACCAGAAAGTACAATAAGGTCACTGTACTACAGACACGATAGAAATCCCAATAGGAATACCATAGGAGATTATAAAAATTGGCAAGGAGTTTGATTAGGTCACTGGATTCTCGCTATTGAGTAGCACAGACACACTATAGGTCCCTATAGGAATATAATAGTGGATTTTCATTCTCTTACACCACTTAGTTTTCACCGCAGCAGCACCTCCTCCTTGTAATTTGAGAACGTGGGTTCTGTTACAAGTAATTGGTATCATGGCCATTGATCTCATAATTGCCTTTGAAATACTTCTATGGATGTGATCGTTGGCATAGTGTTTTCACAGCTGCAGATCCAACTGTATGAAGATGTTCCGGGGTATTCCTACACCGGGACGTCCCAGAATGGGACCTTGAAAGAGTCCCAGGGTGTCCTCAGCCAAACGACAAATGGCATCGTGACTGCTTTGATCATAGGGGTCGCTCTTCCTACTGCCATGACTCCCCTACAGCGCAGACTGTTCTAGTGTGATTCTGCACTGAATCATAAACACACAGAAAAGGGGGTTGCCTGGGGACAAATCAAATGTGAGTTTGTAGGGTGGGGTCCTCGGCATGAATACGTTTGGGAAGCCTGTTTGCCCACACTGCTGTGTAGGCCAGAGGCTGTTTGAGGCTGTAGAGCTGGGTTAGGCGCTCCCTCGTTTCAAGAAGGGTTAAGACTGAGCACTAAGGTCTCACTTGTTAACCAGGCTATCCGAAGTGACCCAACCTGATAGTTGCTGCTCAAGTCGGACTGAAGCCTGCAGTTACTGCGTGCTCACTGCGCTAGAGGTAGAAGCGAGATGTGATGGCACCCTAACATGCAGCAAAATTTGTAGTTCGTTAGACTTTGTTAAAATCTGCTATTGTCATGTTATAGAGTTTGAATTCAATCAAAAGCTTGCATAGCAACACTGTGGTTCAACTTAAAATCTGGAAACTGCTACTGCTGTTAGCTGTGATGAGTGTGGAAGGAAATGTCTATCGCCGGTTTGAATTGGGAATTTATTTCCGGCACCGGTCCGATGTCAGACTGCTGAAGTCTGTTGCCGTGCATGGAGGGACTGTAGTGACCAGAGCAGACCAGCAGGGTCCACACAGGAAACAGTGAGACACAGGGAAGCTCTCTGGCTCTCTGAGTCCACGTCCACATGCTGGACTGTGGCTTTTTCCCTGGACTGATGGATGCATCAACAATGTCTAAGTTGCAAAGACAAAGACAGCTGTTTGTTTTACCGGTGATGTGAAGGCAGGGACGGACACACGGGGTGTAGGCATGATGAATTGAACTAAGATGTAGGTTTTAGATGTGCAATGTACAATTTGCAGGTCCTCACAGTCAAGATTTTTTTTTTTTTTTTTTTTAAATCAATTTGTGTATCATTTTTGCCCCTGCGTGTGCGTCCCCATTTCAGTCTCAATATTTCCCGTAGGAAATGTGTTAGTGAAGGCGGCGGCGGCTGACTGACCTAAACACCTAAATAATGTGAACTTTTAATGTTTTCTAACACAGGGAGAAGAAATTAAATTAAAATTCTGTAATGTAATACTGGTAAACCAGCCTGTTCTTTTTTTAGTATCATCTTTCTGCCTCTGATCATATTGATATGGTTTCTTCTTGGTTGGGTTACAGCCTATAGGAGATATGGAGGAGGCTGTGCAGTGTGCCGTAGGTGAAGCTACTCTGTAATTCATGTTGTGTACATATAAATGGCAAATAATCAAATTTGACTTTTAAAATAATTGACATATGGCCAATGTATCACTTGACAAGCCCAACTCCATGCCACCAAAACCAGCCATGGTCTCTGTGGGGGCCGTAGAGGTGGCTATGTCGTCCGCTGGCTCGTAGATGGTCCCCCTCCCATGACAGCTTCCCACTCGGATGCAGCCGGTTTCTCCATAGCTCTTCGTCTTACATCATCAAACCTGTTCTTACACCGGGTAGCGGTGCTCAGTGGACCGGAGGAAGAAGCATCGACTGTGTGTTACCTCTTCCCAAGCCAGTTTTACATCATCGGCCCTCGGGGGCCTCTCTGAGGACGAGGGCGTGAATGCGACCTTGTCAACTCCACTCCTCCTGGACAAGAATATCGGTTTCTTTGTGGGTGAAGCTTTTATGGCGGTACCGGTTGAGACTTGGAGCAGCTGTCACGAAATTGTCAATGCGTCAATTTCTGCTTTTAGAGGGGATGAAATGAGCTGATTTGATTGGCCAGATTGAAGCCAGCCCTCACCACACCTTCAGATAATGTATTATATTTCTAATTTGAGGTTGCTAACGGACTTACTTTCTAACTGAACTAAATACAAACATTATGTCTTTAACATTAGCTTCAGTTGTTACCAGGACTATTATTGATTGGGATTCTTCGTTTTTTGTTTTTACATAGTTTTCAATGTAGTTTTAGTTAATTTTCAGTGTTTTAGTTTTTATTCTTTATGAATGTTTAGGTTTAGTTAATTGCACTAGCAGACTCAACAGCAATCTGATCTCAGATACAAAAACTATTTTCTCCCAACCATTATCAACGTGAGTCGGCAACACTAGCTCTTACTCAGAGAAAAGGACGTGCTCGTGGGGGAGCTTAATGAGTAGGTCTGCCGTATAGCGCCATCTTGTGGTGTAGCTAGCATTCAGTAAAAAAGTAAAAAGCCAAAAATGATTGGGAAAAAGTCAGCATTTTACGTATTGTTTTATTTTTTAGGTTTTTTTAGTTTTAAAAGTAGACAAGATAGTTTTAGCTGTTTCACAAAGTCTAGTTTTTATTTTTATTTCAGTTTTACGACAATGGTTCATCGCCTAGCTTTTGTGTTTGTTTTGCTTTACCAGGATAACATTGCTCATAAAAAATTAACGAGATTTGCCGTTCTCTCCCAAAATCGACTCCTCATTGGTCAGATTGTTGCTTTTGGCTAGCAGATGTTTTTAGGGTCTTACAGTCAAGGTGGTGTTCTTGGACAAACTGTTTAAATATTTCATGGCCATCTACAACAGTTGTACAGCGATGGGAAAGCAAGTCGAAACAGGAGAAGTAAGAGTTCACT
The DNA here is from genome assembly GCA_900660455.1 of Gephyroberyx darwinii. Taxonomy (NCBI): domain Eukaryota; kingdom Metazoa; phylum Chordata; class Actinopteri; order Trachichthyiformes; family Trachichthyidae; genus Gephyroberyx; species Gephyroberyx darwinii. Next base: position 6,590 of record CABFOQ010020258.1, read on the forward strand.
GTGGGTGGGTGACATCAGCTCCGTGATGTTGCGCAAGTCTGTAATATGTTGTTCCCCTTGTCCAGGTTCCTGGTGCTCTGGGGTGCCGCTGTCGCTTGGGACTTTTTGTGAGCGGAAAGGGAGGAAGTCATTGTAATGACAGCAGTCCAAATCATGATGACTTGCCATTAAGAAAGAGATTTTGCGGTTGAGTGATCGGTCCATTATTTTAGTTCCCTGTTTGCCAGTAGTTACTGTGATTCAACAAATTTTGTGTGTGTCCTCAGCCCTTATCGTGAGATAGCATTATCCAGAGAGAGGCGCGTTTATGTTCATGAACTGATTCATTAAATCCACCTGACACTCGGTACATGGTACGTCATGCGGGATCCGGTATGACAATGTACTGATAACAAATGTTCCCTAATTGGAAATTAGCCATTTTTACTCTGATTTGGTTTGATGGATCATTTGCCATGTCTGTGCTCCCAAACTCTCACAGCCACTGCCTCTGGAAACTTCCAATGCACTTCTTCCGTTGCCATTATTTCTCTGTTTATCTGAATACAATTCATTCAGAGGGCTCATTGTATTTGTAAATGCCATTGCCCATTTCAAATGACATCAAACTTTCTATACATTGCACATTATATAATCCAGTGTTTTTTTTAGTCAATAGATTAAACTCTGTAAATTGTATGCTTGTAACATAACATAATGTAACACACTTATCTTTTTCTTAACACAATCTGTTTTTTTGGACTAAAAGACTGCCAAGCCGACAAAAAGTCAGGAAATGAGGGTTGTGCAACACTCGGAGATCTCACAGCTTTGTGAGAACATGTCACTGGAAAAGAGATATGAACCACATGATGAACCACATTGTTTAAGATTGTAATAAAAATTCAGATTGCATCTGAATAAAGTGTACACAGTGTGAGAATGAAAGTTAAATCGAAGTCAACAGAGAAATGAAAATATATGAAGAAATTAAAAAAAACATTAGATGTAGTTGTTTCCGTGCCTTCCTGCTGGCTGGTCTATGATCTATGAACCTTGCAGCCTGCACGGCCCCGGGCACTTCCTTTGTGTTTTTTTTCCAACTCGCTCTAAAACATATCTCATCTCTGGAGAGGAATGCGCAAAATGCAGTCTGCATTTTTGTTCTCAGGAATCCAATAATGGGCAATAACACACCAAGAACATCATGTTGGACTGCAAATTTCCCCTGTACTGTATATAATAGAAAGAGCGCGTCTTGTGTGAGAGGTAACCTAATGCCGTTCAGCTGCCAGGTCCAGATAAATGGGTAAATATGGCCAGCAGCAATTCCTGTCCTCCTGCAGTCTTTACTGTAGTCACTCTCCCATTCATACCACTCAACGCTTCTTGGCCTAACGCAGACCAGATGGAGAGCCTGCTTTATTTCATTGTCTCAAACCGAACACACCACCTGCACTACCTCTAGACGTTAGACAGAAGTAAGGGCGGTTCAAGCTGATTGACTTCCTGAAACTGAGCGTTTTGTCCTTTTTGGCGCTTTTGTGTCAGAGTTCATTTACTAGGAAGAGAAAGTGGGACAGAGTAGCATAGCGCCAAAATCCCAGTGCACACGGTGCTGCGAGGAGGATAATATTTGTCACAATAACATAAATGACGTTAAAATGAAAACAAATGACCCTATAATTGAACAAGTTTAGGTACATGTCATACTATACCATGATGTATTTGATCTGCACCATAATGCACACTGTGACAAAATACTGACTGCCCACATATTATGACATGTTTACTTTTACATTTCGCAGATGCACTCTGGTGCCTTTTTCTCCTGTAGTCGGGTCATTGAATTATGCCCGCAAATGTCCAAATGCGTTTGTGTCAGTGTCACGTGCCAAATTGCTTTTGACCTTACGCCAGCTTTCTGCCATTGATGTTACCACTAATGCTACCTCAGTCCCAATTATTCTTAGTAATGCCTTACTGTGTTTCAGCTTACTCTGGAGCCACACTGGAGCCAAACAGGTTTTTTGTCTCTATTGCCATGAGGGGGTTCTTTTCTTCTCATTGTCGACTCACCTGTAACACTAGCTTGACAAGCAATGGAAAGCATTCGGTCGTTGGCATTCATTTTTGTTGGGGGATGGGTGGTACCTGTCGGTCTGGACGGATCCTGAACGTCAACACCGTGAACACATATAAAACCGGAGACAAAATGATGATGATGATTTGTCTGTTTGGATGTTTGCTTATAGGACATAAGATGCCAGTAAATCCTCCCAAACCCAGTAGAGCATGCAGAGCAGCTAGAGTTTTAGTTATACAGACATTTCTCTGGCTAGGCTAACTAGCTAACCTAGATAACTTAGTATCGCTGGATTGCTGGATTTCTTTTAGTTTGTTTTTTTTTAGTTCGCGTTTCCCCGAACAAAACGCTGACACCGATTTTGTTGTGTTGTTTCTATTCCAAAGATAAAGTTTTGACAGTGTGACATTTTATTTCCTTTGTCAATTAGGTTGCTGTTTGAAGTTTACCGACACTCTTTCCCCTTGGTCCAATGTTATTAAGTCATGTTATTAAAGTCGCTCTGTCCAGCAGTCAGTCCCGAAACAAAACGCTGTGCCCATAGAGCCGCGGGATACAGAGATACAATAGCTGTAATAATAGTTTCTCAGGCAGCCGCAGTGCCACTTTAGCTGACTTGGCAGTACAGTGGGCTTTCATGCAGCGGTCCTGGGTGCTAAACACCAATCTGGCCACAGCTTATCATTTCTTTCTTTCTTTCTTTTGTTTTTCTGCTTAGCTTTGTATTTCTGCGTGTATCTATGGCATTGGCACTTTGAGGCCCTTAGTTTGAAGGGGAACATTAACTTCAGACCTGAATAATCATGTCAAGAAGTTACAACAGTGATTTGACTGGCAGAATGTTACATTGCACAGCAGCATTGCCACACAAGAGGCAGGGGGGACATACTTTAAAATTTTGGTTTTTCAATGTCAATATCTCATAGATTCATTTATTGTGAAGCTTGTAATTTTGTGGGCACGCAATGCAATTGTTGGCCTTTTGATTTGGCCCTGACCCTGCACAAATCTGTGTATAGCTTATTGCACTTTTACTTGCACTTACTTTAAGTCGCTTTGGTCTGCCAAATGACTGTAATGTAATGTAATGTAATGATAAGCTCCATTTTCCCCAAAATCAACACTCTTCACGTTGATCCTCGTCTGAGCAATGATTATGTCCACAAACCAATGTATTATAACCGTGTTTATGAAGCGAGGCATTACCATCAGATCCCCTATGGTTCCGGACCATCCCTGTCATTAGCTAGGTGCTATGCAACAGTCCTGCCAGGCGATGCCGTTTCCTCAGGGAGGAAATCTCTAGAGGCTGTCGGAGAGAGGAGGACTTGCAGGTCGCCACCGTCTGGCTCGTCTTGATGATGACTTCGGGTCACATTTCCTTGTATTTCATTGCAAGGTTTTTCCCCTGGTTGATGGATGCAGTCTCCCCGTTATTCATCGCTAAGTGCCTCACCCTTCTAACCTCTGTTGCAGTTTCAGGTTTCCTTTAAAAAGTCCTCCTTTCTTGTTGCTAGGCGGATGGCAATGGACAATTGCAAACCATAGAGATGTTGCATTTAGTAAATCTTGTAGTCTGTTTGCAGCAACTTGACTTATTTGGCAGATATTTGTCTTTTTGCCATGTTCTTTGCACTACTCTACTGTACACTCCCAATACATTTTCTTACATGTTTGTTCCTCCCTTCTTGTTGATTGCCAGATAGGTGTGGACGGTGAGAATAGTGGAAGAATGGATGCCTCGCCTCACTCCTGAAGAGAAAAAGGAATGTGCATCTCCCAAAAATGTGCAATACCCAAAAATGCCAATATGGGCAGACAAATGATTTAATAATACATAACAATAGCCTTTATTTATAAAATAATGAGGCAGAATAAGAGCAGAAAGACAGAAGGAACAATGAGGTGTAACACAATAAAAGCCCAAAGGAATCAGACGATCCATTCAGTCTCTTAGTCACCGCCATAAAACAAAGGTGACCCAGCACAAGCAAACAAAAGTCTTTGTACAGTGCTGTCAGTTATTAAATTTGGTATTCACTCACTGCCCACTTGTGTTGTCAAGATAAAAAAAAAAAAAAGCTGACCTTTCTCAGAACGGATGCTAAATGCTTGGTTTTGGTCAGTCTCATCTTGCTCGACCCGACTGAAAGAGGATCTGGAGTGGAGGATGTTGTGGGTGTAACGCAACACGTGTTTGACATTGTAAGACAAGCAAAGTAAACACTTGATCGTAGCTGCCATTCCACTATGCACACTACAGACCTGCCCTCAGTCTGTGGAATGAAATCCATGCCGCATCTAGAATGCTCGAAGCAAACTTGAAATACGAAAATCTGTCTTTGTAATTCCTGTTTGAAGACTTGAAAAATTGTTTAATGCTTGTAACTTTATGTTTGAATTAGTCTAATGAATGGTTAATTACTTTTCAGAGCTATGAATCCTGGGATTTCCGTCGGCGTTTTCTCCGGGCGAGCAGTTTGTAACCTCAGGTTTTGTCAGCTTGTACTTGATGTCCTGTCAACAAGTGGGGCCCGGGGGTGGGGCCAGCTGCTCTCTGCCAATCACCCGGCCTCTGTCAGAATCCAAGCCAATCATATGGTGCCTCTCACACCTTTCATTTGGCTGCATTTCCTATCACTCAGTCAAAGGCACACCAACAAATGACCAAGCTCAACGGAGGTTTTGTGTCATAATATACTTTTATTAGAACCTTCCTTTCTTTGGTGAAACAACCTTTCTGTGAGATGTGATGTCAGAATTAGTCAGCAGCAGATAGTTAGTTGTTAAGTGCCATGCAAACCGATTGTCCATAACACTCATACAATATGTATGCAGGCTACTCCACACACAGGTCACCCTCCTCCTGGCACCACACACTTACACACGCTCACCCATACACAGACACTCTGGCTAATGGGTGTGGTGATGTGCGAAGAGGGGCTAGAAGCTGAAAGCTGTGTTTATCTTGGGTCTATCTGTGGGCGGGCCTTTGTTTGTCCGGGGGAGCATGTCAGCCGCTGTCAGAGCCACATCACAGCATGATTCATGTTACTCTCTCTTCCCCCGGATTGTCCTTTTTGGACAGGTCAGTTGTTATTCTTGAACAGCAAAACAAACTGAACATATTGCGTCGATACAACATGGTGGAAAAGGTTATAACACAACAGGAAGGTTTCTATCAACTTAGCGTGATATTTGATCTCCTACAACAGAGGTGATCAAAGGTACATAAACCAGTGCAGAAATGTATCAGTGCTGTTTGAATCAGTCGGGCCTTGAGGCAGCTTACTGGGAAGGTTACTGGTTCAGTCCCGAGCACTGTCAGCTGTCAAGTGGATGGGTGGGTCTATTACATGTATAGTACCCATCATCCCTGCTGAAGAAAGGCACTGTAATCTAAACTGCTTCAGAGGCACTACACTGTGATGGACGGCCCTGCCCTGCAGCCTATATTTACGCCTATGTGTTTATCTTGGAGGGATGTGTGGAAAGAGAAATTCCAGTTATTGTGCAAGTTTACAAATGCAAGTAATCACTTCCTCACAGTCGAGATGACTTGCCACATTCTCCGGCATGCTACTTGATTAAGCAATTCACAAGTGTTTTCTCGACTTGTATTATGAAGCTGGGAGTGAGAGATGCCCCTGTGCAGTTTCCATCGCTTTGATGCCAGCTATGCAATTTAATGCTACACCGTAACACCATTAGGGCCCAGTATGTCTTCGTTGTTTGACAATGCTATTTCAAATGATTGTATGTAACTTGATTGCATTTCTCTCAGGGGTGGCATCCACACCCCGTTTATTCCATTAATTTCCTTTGAGATGAAGACAGCCGGATTTACATTTCTGTCTACTATCTGTCTCCAATACCATATCATCTCATGAGTTGAACAACATGAGAGGTGTAAATGCATCAGCTGACATACTGCTGTCGTGCAGAATCATGACGCGCACGGATTTGCATCACATTGAACTTGCAAAAGCCATTAGAACGGAAATGAAATCCATTTCAAAGAACAGATGCTCACAGTATGAAAAAATGCAATGTGCTTCCATCGTAAATTTCAATCTTTTTATTATCTTGAAGCCATATCCTTCCTTTATTTATCTTAAGGGTGATTAATTGACTGCCAACCCGTGAGCAGGACGCTCTCATTCTTGAGTGGGTCGCTGTTCACACCTAATAAAGAGTGAAATGGAATTTTACACCTACAGTATGTGCATGGCAGGCCTCTCGAACCCTCTTCAGCCAGCTAAGGTTTTACGGTTGCTGCGTAGTCACAGTGGCTGAAACATGCAAGCATAAAACATACAAAACAGGCCTCTCTCCTTCGCTGTAATTATATTTCATTTCCCAGCACTTTAATGACCTCACATGACGTGAAAGTGACCATTCTATGGTCACAGGAATGTTGTGTTGGCCGCTGTGACCCTTGATCTCCTTATTACTGCTTGCTTGTAATGCTGGTAATCTAGGAATTTGAGTTTATCCTATTCTTGCATTAGTAAGTCGCTCTGAGATAGGGCGTCAGCCAAATGGCTCAAATGTGAACGTAAAGAATTTGATTTCTGCCTGCAGTCACTGAGTTTCTAGCAAAACCGGGTTGGTGAAACCATCTAAGTAACATTTTGAAAGTGTTTACAGCTCTGGGCTTAAGAAAAACATCTGGTGCACAGTTATGGTGGTGCGTGTTTGTGTGGGTGGTGGATGTGGGGTTTAGGCATGTCTGCAATGTTTAAATAGTGTGTGTGTATGTTGCAGTCCTGATTTCCAAATGCTGCTCTCCAACTGGTCAGGCCTTTACCTTTTACTGGACTGTAGAAAAGGCCAAATATCATTGTTTGGTTTTGACACATAAGAGACGTGGGTCTGATCATTTACAGTAAACTTACGTCCGCTGTCTCATCTCTTCCTGCAGGTAGCCAATCAGACACTCCACACAGATCGGCCCGACCTCTCAGAGTGTTTTCAGCTCACTGTCCTGTCGTGGCTGCCATGCATCTACCTGTGGGCGGTCTGCCCCATCTACCTCTTCTACCTCAAGAAGAACAACAGAGGCTACATTATGATGTCCATCTTGAACCGATTCAGAACGGTGAGAAGAGAGTTTATAGAAGTATTTTCTCTCATGCTCTCTCACTATACTCCAAAGCAGTGATATATTAGCCTGATATTGGTTGATTATTAAAAAAAAATATCGGCCAGTCAATATCGCCCACCTCTATTATGATGAATATGAGGCAGTTTAATTCCATAGTTATTGTATAATTGATGAATACCACACTAGTTGTCTGAATTGATTTTAATGCCGGTAGATCATTGGCTCCAGCGCTCCATGCTAACACATAGCATACACAATGTTCCGTCATAGTAGGCTCCATGCTAACACATAGCATACACTATGTTCCGTCATAGTAGGCTCCATGCTAACACATAGCATACACTATGTTCCGTCATAGTAGGCTCCATGCTAACACATAGCATACACAATGTTCCGTCATAGTAGGCTCCATGCTAACACATAGCATACACTATGTTCCGTCATAGTAGGCTCCATGCTAACACATAGCATACACAATGTTCCGTCATAGTAGGCTCCATGCTAACACATAGCATACACTATGTTCCGTCATAGTAGGCTCCATGCTAACACATAGCATACACAATGTTCCGTCATAGTAGGCTCCATGCTAACACATAGCATACACAATGTTCCGTCATAGTAGGCTCCATGCTAACACATAGCATACACAATGTTCCGTCATAGTAGGCTCCATGCTAACACATAGCATACACAATGTTCCGTCATAGTAGGCTCCATGCTAACACATAGTATACACTATTGAGTGATAGTAGGCTGCATGCTAACACATAGCATACACTATGTTGACTGATAGTAGCCTGCATGCTAACACTTTAGTATACACTATGTTAAGTGATAGTAGGTGACTAGCAGTATCTCGAAAGTGAGAAAATGAAAACCTGTGGCTCTAAAGCTAAATGGTAAGTTTTATATAGGAGATTTGTAACATTTACACAAAATCTCATATAAAGGTAATGTATTGTTTTGAACTACAGGGACTACTTTCTCTGTTTCCATAGTGGATGAATATGTGGTTGCTCCCCTGTAATAACTATATTAATGTAAGATAATATTTTAATAATATTTTAATATATTTAATATGTATCAAACTATAGGCCGTATAATCAAACAACTAAAAGTTTTTATTATTCAAAGCTCAAGTCTTCTTACTTTGGATAATGTTAGTTGGATATGACAGTGCATGCTAAAGCGTTAGCATGGAGCACCTGTAGGGGATGATTTTGAATGATTTGAAAAACTCTGTGTATTCATTGAAATACACATGTTTATTACTACATTAAATGCTGAGAAAGCACCTGGGCCAAGAAAAACACTCTCTCACATTCCAGTGTTTAGATGGGTTACCAGCCAATGATGCATTCCAGGGCTGCAGCAGGCTCAGACCAAAGCTGTTTTTTCTGTTGTAGCGGTCATGCTGTCGACTATTCCCATCTCCTTCGCTTCTTCTTTTTCGCCTTGTTCTTTCCATTTCTGTCCCGCCGTCCTCTCACTCCTTTCGCCCTGCTCAGGTGTTCGGCTTGGCATTGTGGATCGTGTGTTGGACAGACCTCTTCTACACATTCCACGAGCTACGGCAAGGCCACAGTCAGCCGCCCATCTACTTTGTCACGCCGCTGGTACTCGGCATGACCATGGTGAGCACGTTTCAAACAACCGCAGGATACGTCTGTGTAAACACAGGTCGCACAGGCGCTTACGTCAGTTCCTGCCAAAAGAGCCACAGGGATGTTCCAGGAATGTACTGATAAGTAAAATAACTAGACTTGAAATACTTGTGTTGCTAGTCCAGTCTTTTTACATTTACTGAACAGTGTAGACTTCCACTTTCTATTTGGCGAAAAAAGTATTGTCTGTGTATGCATGAAAAAAAGCAGTTGCTTTGCTTTTCTCCAATACTTTCAAAAATAATTTCTGGATGACCCAAGGCGTAGACTGAGGGGTTACCTCACATGAACCTCAGCATCTTTTTTGCTTATCTAACTCAATCTCTTCTTGTGGCTCTCCCCCTTTAATCCCCCACCCCCCACCCCCCCCCTCT
>CABFOQ010020260.1:2973-13077 GCA_900660455.1 Gephyroberyx darwinii
AGGGGTCAAGCAACTGTTAGTTGCTGTTGTGCATCCTTTGAGCTGCAGTCGCAAATTCAAATAAACAAGCCTCAGAAGGTAAACCTGGCCTAGTCTACCTTTGAGATATAAGTGAGAAAGAGAGAGAAAGAGAGAGAGAGAGAGAGAGAGATGGATGTATGTTTCAGGACCATGGAGAGCACTGGCATCTCCAACGCAAAGATATTCTCCTGCGTCGTTAGCTGTAGGCTATAGAGAGAGAGAGAGAGGTAGTTTGAGTGGTTGTGGCATGAAATGAAATGAAATGAAATGAAATGAAATGAAATAAAATGAAATGAAATGGTAATCCACTATGGACAAAGGACAGAAAGACTCCCGTTGTTATTCTTTTGCTGCAGGACGTTAACCTTTAAGACTCTGTTGTTCTGACCTTTTAACCAAACTGGTGACGCAGTCTGCCCCAGTTGGTGGATGACCTTACTTTGATGGAATTACTACAGAGACTAATGGTCCCTCTCCACCAAACAATTACAAATAAACAAGAGTATGCCATCAAACAGGCCCAGGCAGGGCATGTAAACATGACGTGGTACGGGAAATTATGAGATGATACTCTTTTATCTCGGTCTAGTGTTGTGCCACCTTGATCACATGGTGGCCTATTGAATGATTGGCATGGAGATGTTAAAACTATGTAGGCCTTTTGTACATTACACTGCACATTGCATATTCTGTGTCATCCAGGTAACCAAGCACTGATTTAATATCACTGTATAATTTTTTAAACCTGTCATGTGGAGATGATTACATGGTTGAAAAATTAGAAAAATGTATCGGTGTACCCATGGCCATAACCATCATGTCTGCTGTTTTACTATTTGTCTCGAACATTTGTCTTGCTGTAGCTCCACTCCACATGTGCGTGTTTGGTATCAAGTCCCTTCGGCTCCTTGGCTCTTTGAGGCTTGTATTTCTACAGCCCTCCAGCATGTATTGATCTTATTTGTAATAATTGTTATTCTGTAAAACCAAATGAATATATTCCTATCAGGTGTCTTCATAGGAAGCAGTATTACTCAATCTGTGTGTGCATGTAACCTGTACAACCAAATGATCAACAGAGACCATATAATATAGACTGAACTGGACTCTGTTAATGTGGATAAATAACTGATGAATGGTAAAATAAAGTTAAATGTAATGTGACCTCATGTTGCTGAAAGGGTTTTGTCATTGTAACGTAGTTATAATTGATTGATTGGTGTTTTAGACAGCCAGTATCAAGAATGACAACAGAAGGAGATCAGCATGTGATGGATTATCCTCTGTTTATCGTTGTTAAGATTTTATTTATGTGAAATAATACAACCATGTGTGGAAAATGAGAGAAGGAGAGGAGAGAATCGTTATCATGCTACTTCTTCTGGGCAATGTGGTTTTAAAACTGGACGATGAATGTATAATTCATAACGGTCCATACAACCGTGTCTAGTCCTTGTTGGCCGCTGGCAATTGCTTTGCATGGTAACATCACACGTAGACTTATATGCAGAGGCATTGGAGTAGTGTCTACATGTGTGTGTGGGAAGGTAAAAGGTTTTAGTTTCAGCATAACATGCAAAGGCTATGTCCTTTGTTTTTTTGTGTCAGCCACAATAAGTTTTCTCAGTTGCATGCACCCTGGCCTACACTCAAAAGCCAAACATGGACAACTGCATGCACATCCATGGATGGAAATGAATGTGTTTTCAGAGGTGAAAGGGAGAAAAACCATAAAGCATGCATTGCTTCAGGGCACACGATATATAATATAGTAAACCACCCTGAATGATAAAAGCCCCCTCACACACATGGCCCTTTCACATACAATCCCCCCTCCCCCTCTCTGTCTCTCTCTCTCATCACTCCCTTACCTCCTCTCTATACATATTTGCTAACTCCCCCTTGCTGACCTCTTACAAGTATGCATGCACATAATTTTCGCACCAAAAGTACCATTCACATTTCATAGATATCATAGATAACCCCTCATAACACCCGTCTTTTGAAAGTTGTTGTCCAGCACTCTGTGCACAAGGAATAAAAACCAGTGAACAATAAAGCTCTCTCCACTTTACTATATGAAGAAATGCCCCAAGGTGGCAAGGAAATGAGGCCATCCAGTTTGAACCAGAGCAGCTGTCTGAATGAAGGTGGCCCACACACAACAACAGCTTTCGACGGAGCAGTGCTGACTAGGCAGGCAACATTTCTACCATTAACTGGCTGTTCATTTATGAACAAAGCTGTATAATCTGGAAAATTAATATGTGGTCGATTTATTTTTTTTCATGAGCAGAATTTTAGTGTTGGAGCATGGGCTACCATGCTAATGTTACTGGTCAAATAGACACTTTAACTGTTCCCTGGGCCTGGGACAAAACTTGGCATTATGAACCCTATTTACGATTTGTTAAAAACTTGTAATACCATAATTTGTCATTTTATGTGGGCCCATTTGGGGCCCCCAGACCCTAATCAACTACTCGTGATGGCGGCCCTGATATAAGTAACTCTCTACACCAGTGGTCCTCAAATCCAGCCCTCAGAGTCCAGAGTACTGCTGGTTTTCTATCCTACCAGCTATTTGCATTCAGCTGGCATCCCAGGTATGAAATAGTCCCTGATTAGATAGCTAAAGTGAAAACTACCATGCAGAATAGAAAACCAGTAGTACTCTGGATCCCGAGGCCCAGATTTGCTCTGTATTGTAGGTGGACAGATAACAATGGAGATTATCAAAATAGACATTCTGATCAATTCTCTTACTGTTCTACATTTTTATGAAATTATAGTGAAATATTATTTATTATTAAATTATAGTGAAAGCTTTCAGCACCCACTGGAGGTCCATTGATGACACTTAGGAATTTCAGGAACAAATGGCATCTTATTTCAAAATTCATGAGCTCAAACAGATTTTTTATGCTATAAAAGGATGATTCTGCCCAAAATGCAACCATCCTGTCATCTCAAGCCACTGTCCTTTACTTCAAGGTCCCCAGCAATTCTTCAGCCACCGATTTGAGTTCTCAAGTGTCAGTCACCCACTGCTTGGTTGGTTCATGTCTCTACTGCCATCTGGAGGACAAATGCTCTATAGTCCTGCAGATGACTGTGTATGGAGCAATTTCTGTCCACTGTGGCTTATATTATTGACTGAAAATGGTTGTAGAGGCTTATTCTAGCTCAGACAGCAGTAGTATATGTAGCGGCCGTTGGGAACCCAGTCTAGGGCTCCTTTTAGGTCTGCATTATTACACTAACCGTCTATCTGCTGTCTGTGTGAGTGCGTAAGCAGTTGAGTTTGTCTGTATCGTGTGTGTGGGTTGTTTAGTGCGGTTGCCTCTTTCTCACTTTTCTTTTGAGGCACCTGTTGCATACTGTGACCTTACCTGGCAGCAGACGTTGCTGCTGCACCTGGCTGACTGAAGTCCCATCTACCCTATTTGTTTTTAACTATCTCATTGTTGGTATCCATGTTACTATCCAATTTGTTATTTGTTCTGGCGTTTTTTTCTTTCCTAATAAGGTCTTCTTTGGAGTTTTTCCTTGTTTTCTTTGAGGGTCTAAGGCTGGTGGTGTCGGTTAGGTTCCTGCATTCTATATTAGTTCATCTTGTTTTGTGTTTTATCGTTGACTAGCTAGATCTATGGGTAGCCTCATCTCTGTAAAGTCCTTTGAGGCATGTTTTGTGATGAAGGGCTAGATAAATAAACTTGACTTGACCTACATGTGAATAACGGGCCGCGGCATGGATGAAAGTAACCAAATATCAAATATAGATAACTTTAAGATCTTGTCTGGACACCAAATGTCCTCAGTAAAACTTAAAAGACACAGAGCCACTTCAAAACTCAGACCTGCCTCAGACTTAGCCAGCCTGTTGCAAATCAAATTCACTTACCAAATAAATGATTGATAATGTATTTTGAAACAAATCCCTTCAAATGGTTTAAGACTGCTGCCGGTCTATAGTGGTGATTTTTATGGAATTGTCTATTTATCATATTACCTGCATGGAGGTTCAACATAACACTATCTAAGGAAATTTTCACTAAATCTGTGTGTGGGGTCGAAGCTCACATGATGACCTGATAATATAAGACAAATTAAATAAATGTGTTAGGGGCTGACTATGCAGCTCTGGGCCCTATAGGGGCATATGTATATCTCTCTCTCACACACACACACACACACACACACACACACACACACACACACACACACACACGCTCACACTGACGAGCTAATGAGTCCCACTTGGAGGCCCTGATCTCTGTGGAGCTTAATGAGCATCATGCTAACAAGCTTTTCTCCCTTATCTCCATTCATCTCACTCATAGCCTACTGAGGCTACATCACTTGAATGAGACAAAACGTCCTGTTGCTTGGTGGTGCTATGACATAGTTGTGCCATGGAAACACCTGTAAATACTTCACATGTATCTTGCTCCAATTGACCCTCATTAAAAATAAAAAAAAACTCCTGACTAGGCAATTTTGTGACTTCAGAAAATAGTCATTAGTAAAATATTTTTGTTCAAAGACCCTGTACTGATGACCCGGTGCCCTTTCCGGCTCTCCCGCACTTGTTGCACATGCATAGGAAAATCTTTCCATGTGTACTTGGGATGGGAGAAATTATGCCCCACGTTTGCATAATGCAGACGCCATCTGCAATGGAAATACCATGTAAAGTGAGGAGGTGAATAATGATCACATCTCCACCCATACCCCATATACATATAACCATCGAGAATATGACTGGTTCACTTAAGGTCAAACCGATACAAACTGTAAAATATATCAAGGCAATTAGCAATTAGAATTTATCTCCACGTTTGCACTAATCTTTATATGTGTAAGCATCAATTGTACAATCAATAACAATATGACCAAATAATAAATAGCACACTTGTTATAGTTTGTTCATTTAAGCTCTGCATGAACAGTGTTTAGAAATGAAATATACGTGTTCTGTTCATTTCAATTTTATAAATTGTAGGTGCTTAGGCTACGATGCCTGAACTAGACAATGTTCAGGCACCAGTCATTTGAATTCCTGGATGTGGTTAGGGGAAAGTCTGACCACAGGTTTTAACTCTTATTTGTTATAAAGTGCTGTTTGATTTTTCTGATCACTTTTAATGCACTGATAGGTTTGGGCCCCAGTTACATCTCTGAACTCTTAAACTTTATTCAAGGTATTCAATGAAATGTAATTTTGAGCCAACAAACTTTATTTACAAAATATGCAAGCAGATGCAGAATAGAAGAATAGCAGCATAGAAACAACATTACATAAAGGCAATGTCTGTAGAAATATGTCTTAAGAAGTGATTTAAAAGACGCTGATTCTGCCTGCCTGAGTTTCTCGGGGAGGGCATTTCAAAGAGTATGTGCTCTGAAGGCCTGGTAGTCTTAGGTGTAGATTTGGGAATGACCAGCAAGTCCCTGTCCAGGGATTTAAAGTTGCACACAGGCTAACAAGGGGTTAACATTTTTTATAGACATTTTCAAATTGTGAGGGAATTGAAGTCAAAGACACATTCAGGTTGGGGGTTGTGGTTGGAGGGAAAAAACAAATCAAATAAATTCTATATTTTTCTGCTTTCACCTGAAGACAAAAACTTTTATTTATGTTTGTTTGTTTGTTTGTTTTAGAAAGTAAATGTATATATGTATTTATTTATTATTTTGATAACTAAGTGAGAAAGGTATTAATGATCAACTCAATACCTGGATCTGTATTGGGCTTTCCTCAGTTAATTCTCCCTACTCCACTTTATTCCACTTTAAGTGCATTTGCATTGTATGGCTACTTATAAGTAGGGTTTAATGTTTTATTTTATTACTATTCCTATGTTGTTATTTACCCCAAATGGCCTGATGTGAAAGTGTTGATAAAGACAAATGAGTGTAATGAGTAAAACCAGTGCAGAGGTAATTCTGTGTCTGCAAGAATCTTCATTTTTTTTGTCTATGGACTTGATTTTGGAGGGTATATGATACCCAGCACCATAAAAAGGAAATAAAAAAATTGTGGTGTGCGTATTATTCAGCTTACTTCAAAAACCAAATGATTGGCCATGGTTTGTGTCAACACAAATTGTTCCAGTACAGTAGGATAGCCATTAAGTTAAGCCTGCACGCTAATGCTAGAATCAGATGCTTCTTAGCTCATGTTTTGAATGTTTGTTTTTTTCAAGCCTACCTTGTTTTTCATGAACTATTCCACGAGGAGACTGCAATAAAAAGAAGCTTCCAAATTTGAAAGAAGTGTGTTACTCTACCACGCACGCGCAAATCACAGTTATGTGTAAAGAGCAGGAAGCGACCCTTCCAATATCTGAAACCCCTTCCTCAAACGGAGATGCTTCCTATCCAATTCCCGTTCTGAATTACTGAAAGTTACTGGGGGTGCGCGACACTCTAGGGCGATACAAACAAGATTAGAATAGCCAGCTAGCGTTGGCGTCGTGTTTAGAAAATTTGAGAAGTCTTGCTGTGAAACAACGAGCTGTTGAGTACGAAACAAGGGCGTGTTTAAATCTCAAGCAAGTCTTTGGGTGACTGCCTCCTCCTCCCTGGATGCTAGCTCGGTAGCTTTTGCATGCCGTTGCACTTGTAGTTGAGTTGCGTTTCATCTGTATTGTTGATATTTCGGAGTTCAGCTAGAAGATGGGATGTACTCTGAGCACGGACGACAAAGCGGCGCAGGAGCGGAGCAAGATGATCGACAGGAATTTACGGGACGACGGAGAAAAAGCTTCCCGAGAGGTCAAGCTACTGCTGCTTGGTGAGAGAAAGATGGGGTCTCGGTCTATTTGCTGGAATGGGACCTTCCCACCAACTGTAGCAAACTAACATTACCTAATTAGCTAACTGTTAACTATTTAAATGTCGTGTGTCTGTTAAAGTTTTAGCTGTTGTACTAAATAGTATTACCCATACGCGTAAACTTTGACGAGGAACAATCGGCGGGGTTTAAAACGCGGAACATACATTTTCGGTGATTAATCTGGGTGGTGGTGCCGTTGAATGAAAAGTTTGCGCTGGAGTCGCAGTCTTTTTCTCCCTAACATTTAACTTTACGTAACAAATTAAGTAGTCAGCCGCGAGTCTCCTACTGTAGGAACAATTTTTCCCAAAATTATCGAGCCAAACTATGCTAGTAGTTTGTATGCTAAATTAGCTAAGCAATTAGCTGCATAGCTAGCTATTGAAGGGTGGCTAAAATTGCAGAACGTTAGCTAGCATAGCTAACAGCTTGACGTAACGGTAGCTCTACGATTTTTCAGGATAAAACATTTAACGTTAGTGTGGCAGAATGTCTTAATATTATTTTAGAATAGAAAATATTGTACCGCTCTCAATCCTCAATCACTTCCTCCCATATGACAAACATTAAGTTACCATAAGGCCAGCTGGTGAAAGACTTACTGTGTGTGGCACATATTACAGGACACTATTGTATTTGACTGCATTTTGAATACATGTCCGTCCATACCGTGTAAAAGTTGATGTCTGTGGGAATACCAACTGCTTTTAGAGGTATCATTAGCTAGGCTATACTTCTTACCTTGGCTAGTCTGAAAATGCCACTCATGAGTGGTCATTGTAGCTAGAGAGAAGTGGAGGAGTGTGTGCTTCATTGATCATGTTTTATATTTGGAACAATATTTTATCATTTCAAGGGACATGGCTCTGGTTAAGTAGACACACTTTATCTGAAAAAAGATATATTTTTACTGATTCCTAGTGCCAGCCAGGAAGTATTGTATGGCAACATGAGCAGTCTGGTTAACAACATAAAAAGCATTGAAGGCAACTACATAAAAACAGCCAGAGCACAGGGAGTGATCCAGCTAACTGGCTGCTTGGGCCATGTTTTTTCACAATGCAAGGGCTGTTGTTGGAGCTGTCTACTTCACTTGCATAAGTTTACCTCAGCTCAAGCTGATTTGTGTGCCTGTGGCTTCATTCATTTTGTGCCATGTGACCATACTGAATGCCCTGACAGACACTATCAACTGCTCAGCCACACCAATTTGTTGTTGGATGTGTATGCGTCATTTGAGATGAACCTGATTTGAATTTTCATGTTTGTTTGTTTTTCTCACAAGCACCTGCATGAGATGTGGGGCTGAGCTGGTTGTCAGCTAGTATACTGCCCTTTGTCTTTGAACACATACATGTTTCTCTCCCATATTTGTGATGTTTGACTCTTGATGATTTTTGTGTACCGCACAAACACACACCATAAAGATAGATTTTGTGTTTTAGTGTATAGCTAGTTGTGTAGTACAGAAGCAGCAAAAGCTGTACAGAAGATACAGGCACAGCATTCATGGTTCCCTGAGGAGATATCTGTGTGTCCTGTATGGCCTGAGGGAAATGCTTGTTCCCAGGGCCAGCCAACAAGCCCATGTAAGATCTGCCATCACACAGACAAACTTGAACTATATCTCTGTCTCCATCCAATAGGCCCTTAAATTTCAGCAGCTTACCAAGGTCTGAGCGTGGGTGTGGAAATTAAAGTCTGATTATGATTGCAGTATTATTAGCTTTGTGCCTGTGTTGCATGCCTGTTTATCACATGGGACAGAGAATTGGTGAACAATTCTCCTCACTGGGGAGGTGGAGGCCCCAGCAGAGGTAAGGTAATTAAAATGTTGTGTGCTCAGGTGAAAACATGCCTGCCTCTCAGGTAGCTCGAGGAGGGTATGAGAAACTACCAAGCAATATACCTTATACCAAATATAGATGACTGTATACAGACGTGTACATTACAGATCCATACCATTTTAGCTTGACTACTCATATTTTTATATAATTTTGATTGATTTATTAGTTGATTTATGACAATACACTGCCTTATACAACATCATGTATTGGACTCAAAGAAATCAGACTCCCCATGTGAGATGCAACTGACTGCTCTGAAGCTAGCCAGCCAGTCTGATGTAGCATGAGTTACTAACCTGGGGATGTTTGAGCTGTGTGTAATCTCATTAACTTGAGGATCCAGTTGATTAATCCAATTGTACTAAGACCCGGCTAACCCTGCCCGTAGACACTTCTCAACTGTTAAGCCCATCATATGCAGTGCAGTGGTCCAATGTTAACAACATTCTCATAAAACTGTAATGAAGTAGTGATCATTTATTTCTGTATTCCGCTTGACAATGATTATGCGGTGTGAGTTCAGGTTGCCATCCAATTTCCCAACATTTGACAAAGCCCTTTACATAAGGGCTTGATTGTAGGGCCACACAATAAATCAAAATAGTGACCACTGTCTGTCTTTTCTAAATCGGAAGAGACTGCAATTGTGTAATGTATTGCAAGTGTTGCATGTCAGAGGAAATCTTTCATTCTGTTTAAACAGAAAATGTCAATAATGAGCTGTGTTTGCATATATTGTGGTTCATATCGCAATATTTAGCAAAAAATTGTAATGACCTTTTGTCAATATTGTCCAGCCCTATTTGTTTGTGATGTATCCTTTAGTGGATGAACACGATGTAGCTATAGCAGTCTCTCATTTCTGTCTGTGTCCCATCTACCCCTCTGTTTCAGGTGCTGGGGAGTCTGGGAAGAGTACAATTGTTAAACAGATGAAGTAAGTGTAGTATTGTTGCCTATGGATGGCTATTATATCACCTATCAAAAGACTACAGAAGTACTACTACAGAAGCTATTACAATCAGCTGCCTCAAATATTCGCTCATTGTGTCCATGTTTATCTATCAGGATCATCCACGAGGCCGGCTACTCAGAGGAGGAGTGTAAGCAGTACAAGGCTGTGGTCTACAGCAACACCATCCAGTCTATCATTGCCATCATCAGAGCTATGGGGCGCCTCAAGATTGACTTTGCTGATCCAGCCAGGGCGGTGAGTGAAGGAAGTTGGCATTTATTCTGTTCTTGGGACATTTTCTGCATCCATCTTTTTGTGTGTAAGCATAGAAATTGATACTAATTTTATGAGGGCAACTGGGAACTTAAA
Organism: Gephyroberyx darwinii; assembly: GCA_900660455.1. Classification (NCBI taxonomy): domain Eukaryota; kingdom Metazoa; phylum Chordata; class Actinopteri; order Trachichthyiformes; family Trachichthyidae; genus Gephyroberyx; species Gephyroberyx darwinii. Next base: position 13,007 of record CABFOQ010020260.1, read on the forward strand.
GTATTACTTAAAGTAATAATATGTAAAAAAGAGAGGAAAAAAAAAAGAGGAAAAAAAAAAAAAAGGACACT